>VCNE01002080.1:0-19367 GCA_009869805.1 Oncopodura yosiiana
CAATTCTTTTTAAATTAATTAAATAGCTTTCGCTTTCTTTTACTGCTATTTGCTTAAAAACGCAAAGCAAACCTACGCATTCATGTCATTTGCATAAAGTAGGATGTAAAATGATGATGGCATACGTCTTCAGTCAAGAAACAAGTGGGTCTTGAAATCAATAATCGAGCTCTTTACATGTGGCATCACGACACAAGAGTCTCCACATTCTCATTCATTTGATGATGACCATTGTATAATGATTACTATCGATGATATGAGAGAAATGATGAATCGTTCTTTAATCGCTCTCTTATCTAACTCATGCAATCATTCTCTCTCTCTCAAGTCATCTTAACTATAATTCTGCAGACATATCTTTTTAGCTCGTAAGCTGTTTATGAGTTATTCTCGTGTTGTTAATTCACTGCTAAACACTCTTTATTATTTTCGGTAGTTAGTGCTACTTAAAAACAGCTCCACACCTCTTGATGTAAAGTTATCAAAAAAAACTTCTCTCTTTCATTTTTATAAGGATGCACCCAACACCAATCACTCTTGCTTATCAAAGTGAGAAGACTATACAACAATTACAACTTTTCTACACATTTAAGCAATTACAACAACAATGAGCTCCTCATCAACATCTCAAATCTACAAAATCATTTGGCAAAAAACCAACAGTAAATATAAGAAATTCGCTTTTAGTTGTGCAATTAAATAAAAAATTTTAAAACTAGTAGTGAATCTCTATTTAATTTTAGGTTAGCAAAAGTGAATTCTTGTTATATTGTGTAGAGTAGGAAAGCTAAAACAATTATAGAAGAATTCTAGTTTTACTTTTATGATCTTCTTAATTAACAGACCACGAATTTTTCGGACAAATCAATTCTGCTTTACTATTCCAATATATTTTAGAGTAGAATATTGACCAATAATGTTGCACGGATGAATTACTCAATTAATCACAATAATTGTTACAGACAACAGTAGAATACGGGAAGAGCAATTACTAAATTGTGTTAAGTACATTTAAGTAGTTATAACCAGCATGCATTTTGCTTCATTTCTATACATAAGTCGTTGGCTTCCGCACGTACTGTACAAAATGTACAAAAGTTGTTCAAGTAGTCTATTATCTTTTATAACTTAACACAATTAAAATATTGTTCTATTCTCTCTATTACACTCAATTGTTAAAAACTACATATACTGCTGATTGAGTACAAAAACTCAATATATTGTATGATGCTTGCACACATAGTGGTTAAAAGGCAATAACAACATTAGTATTTAGCTTTTTATTAGATGGTCTTGCACACATGCATACATGAATGTGTTGATTTTTGATTTGCATAATTTTTTTAGCTTCGTAATAATAACATAATAATAAGAGTTGTACATACTTGTTCAAATTTGTTTGTTTACAATTGCAACTTATTTTGCATTTGCATGCATAATGTACATATATATGCTTCCTTATGTCAAGAGTTGTTCTATGAGAAAAATATCATTGCACAATATCTTTTTTTACCAAACAAATTTCAACTTTTCTACACCAAAGATGTGAGAAGTAGATAATAATGACACTATAGGAAATGTAGGAAGTTGTTGACTTAACTTGAGTTCAAAATTGTCTATTTAATATCCTCATTTATTGTTGGGACATTCATTATTTCATTGTATAGTAGGTTTGTGTACTTGAACTTTTCGTCACATTTGTTAGATGTTTTTTTGCTTCTAACAAGACAGAGTGTAGACAACAAAACAGAAGAGGTACAAAAGAAAGAAGACGTGACTGAATTGCATCTTTGAATTCCCATGAATGTGACATGCTGAGCGAGGTTAAAAACTTTTCTGTGAGCATAATACTGGAATTTATGAATGTAGTCACTAATGAAAGGAAGTTTGAAGAGACGAAGACAGATCTTATAGATAGAATAGAAGATACCATAAAAAATAATTTTTTATTATTAGTGAGCAACGCAACGACCTATCAATACTTTTATGCCCAGTTGAATGAACCTCATTTGGCAATATTTACACCTGTAATGCACATATTTTTAGGCTTATTAAATGATGACAAAGATGAAGACAGCCATGTAAAAAATGGTAATTGCAAGCTGCATAAAGATCTTTTAACGTTTTAACTTATGAAAACTAAAAGTAGAAATGCCATTCTCACTCTTAATATTCTATATCTATAGTTGTATCAATTGATTTTTCTTTGCTGCAAATAATCAGTGCAGCACTGAAGAAAAATTCCATATCTCAATTCTCTCTGATAAAAGTATTGATATTGTATAGCATGTTCTCAATGGATTTTTTAGTATTTATTTTATACCATACCACAAGAGTTTTATTTTTCTTATCGCCAACTTTTTTGTTCCGGAAGAAATGAAATTGCTACTCACTTATACGCATTACGCAACAACAGTTCTCAATGCAATAATATAAATATTCTAACACAACAATGACTTGGCTACATTCATAGTTCCGATGTTCCGTATTGTAACAAGATTACGCAACTCACTATACTATTTAAAAGAGACTTGTTGTACTAGTACCTGTCCACACTTATTTATATTTAAGTTAGATAATTAATTAAGACGTATGATTTGATAATTGGAATTGGGAAGAATATATTTGAAAAAATTGCCGAGCTTAGCTTGAGTGAGTATCTAGTAAAGCTTTCCTAGGATTTAAACAACTAAAAGTTGATTATAGTTGTGCTACTAACTCTGTTAGTTTGTGCAGCGTTGCAAGAAATTGTTTTGTACCAACCACATTAAAAAGTATATTTTACCACAAGGCGATATTCCCATTGAACTCTTAGAGTATTTGTATCATATCACTCACTCAAATCAAGTGCACAAAACATTCAATATTTTATTTATATTTCTATATAACGTTGTATAGCCCACCATTGAAATTATATATTGAGTATTGACAGCTATGTATAAAGAAAAAGTGAACTCAACCTCATTTTGATTTTCACCTGGAGCGCTCGTTCCTTTATAAATTTCCAAATTGTCTCCACCCTGTCGTTAAACAACTGTCATGTCAAAGGCAAAGGCATTTTATTACAGATCTCGCCCGACATTTGAAGTACTTTTGTCACTGTGGTTCTTGGGGCTCTTGCTCATATTGTTATTGCGATATAAATAAATATAAACAGAGTAATGCAATCGACATTGTCGATGACAAGAATAGAATAGAGTAGACCACAAGTCATATCAGCTGGAAGCCTTTAGCACACATTTCATAAATTTCATACTTTCATACATGATTAATTGATTTTCTATGGTCTCTGTCTCCCCTGTGCTCACTGTATATGAAATTCACTTAAATACAATTATACAACTTGAGAAAATATTACACCCAAGTGTTAGACAGTAGATTATATAAAGAATTTAAATATGACGATAAGACAGGTAAAAGAAAAATTCTAACTATGAAATGTCAAGTCAGCACCTGAATTTTATGACTCCCTTCATTTTTCCATAAGACAAAAATCAATCATTTAGCAAAACAACTTTCTTAAATTCCATTAAAAATATGTACTTTTGTATCTAGGAGTACTATAAAGTAATTTGTAACTTTTTTGCCAATGGCCATGACCGAGTGTTTACATTTAGTATAGCATTGTGATACTCGTGTATAACATCATAAGCTTTAAAATTGTAAATGATAAAAATACTCATCAATAATCATTCGTTGTTGAATACCTACCTATATATGTTAGCAGATGAGCTATCCTTCTTGATGACAAAGTTGAAATTACTAGATGATTACTCTTTACTAAAAGTATTTCATTAGCCTACCTCATATAATGGTTTATAGGATTAAAGAAAGGAGGAGAGTTTTGTAAATTGCAATTTAGGTTCTTAAAGTGTTGTCTTTCTATAGCTTCTGTGTACCATTTGTTGTATAGTATATGTGATGACAAGTGAGTTGCATTATAATTACAGGGCATAAACTCTTATATCTTTTTTGGACTTGAGAGTTGAGTCTTTATCTGATAATAATCTTTTATAATACATGTTGTTGAGGCTGTACACCATGCCAAAAACTTAATATTTATTACTCAATATGGTTTTGTGGTTTGGTCAAGTCTTTAAAGAATTTCGCACATGTGAGAGTACAGTAGATGACTAGTTGAGTGAGACATACATAGTACTAGTAAATGTAAAATTGTATAAAAGGGTGATGATATTACGTTATAGAAACATAAGAAGTTGAGGCTATTTGGCACTTGATAAGAAGACATAACGTTGTAAGATGAGATATGCTGATGTTTAGCATTATGCAATAGTGTATTAACTTGTCTTATTGTCAGTAGCTAATAGATAGATACATTTTAAAAGTGAATAGAGAAATTCAAAGACAACAAACAAACTCAAAATTTATTTAACGTTTAAGGGGTAACACATTTTGAGAAAATTGTTTAAGAACATTTCCAGCAGGTGAGTATAAAGCCACTCCTACACTGAATCCTTTCTTTGTAGCCACTCCAAATCCTAATTTTGTACTAGTTTTCCAAACTAATTGTGTAAAATGTCCAGTTTGCTTTGAAAATTCGGGTTTCTTGTAATCATAATCTTTAATTTCATTATACCAGGTTTTCACAGCTCCTTCAGCGATAGTTGAGGACGAAGCAGGTTTACCACTGGTTGTTTGACTGAAAAGATTCTCTCCGCTGTTATTTCTGTATGGACAAGAGTGATCAATAGTTTTTTTCTGAAGATAGTAGCGAGCACATTTGCAAGCATTTTCGTTTAGCTGTAGAGACAAAAATTATTTAAAAAGTTATATACATATTGTATTTATTTGTACAAACAAAGTTACTGTATG
This sequence comes from Oncopodura yosiiana, assembly GCA_009869805.1. Taxonomy (NCBI): domain Eukaryota; kingdom Metazoa; phylum Arthropoda; class Collembola; order Entomobryomorpha; family Oncopoduridae; genus Oncopodura; species Oncopodura yosiiana. The sequence continues at coordinate 4,834 of VCNE01002080.1, forward strand.
ATCAAGTTCCAACAGCGGAGTATTATGTTTAGAGCGATAATCATTATGTAATTTTTCTGCGTGTTTTTGATATTCTATAAAAGAAACAGAAGTTAATTTTTATAACAAATGAATTTGAATTAAAANGGAGTATTATGTTTAGAGCGATAATCATTATGTAATTTTTCTGCGTGTTTTTGATATTCTATAAAAGAAACAGAAGTTAATTTTTATAACAAATGAATTTGAATTAAAATAAACCTTACTATCAGTAGCAAATGAGATGGGCACAAAAATACAGAGTAAAGTTATTGCTAGTCTCAACATTGTGACAAATTGAAGAAACTAAATATTTCCTGATTAGCAATGAGCTACAATGAATGTAATATGCAAAATATAGTAGAACTTGTAGATCAATTGAGGTTCAATTCTTCTAATTGGGGCACGATTGTATTATTACATTCATAGAATTTATTTTATTACTTTATTTCAATATACAATTTGCACATAAACAAAATCCTTCAAATGTCACCAAAATTACTTTTAAGACTCTTAAACCAATGTACAATTTGATTTCATCTAATTAAACATTTCACAAAATTCTGCTTTTAAGCTCAGCTTCGCAATAAAATTAAGATTTGCATACATTTGACGAAAAAAGGCTTAATGACAATTATTACTGCAGAACTTGAAACTCTACTAATGATAAAAGATGTGTCATGGTTCTTCAAATATACAAAATGATGATAATTTTTTACCTTCTTTAGTATTGGTCGTCATCCACTACTTGAATTTGTCTATTGAGAACCAAGTATTTTCTTAAAGTTGTGGAAAGGTTGAATTGTTGGCAATCATCATATATTACTCTTGTGCATATTCTTGGATTATTCTTCTAAGCAAATGTGATGAAATTTTCTTGTACTTGAGAGAGCATCTGTTTGTAGTGTTGTAAAAGGTGCTCTTTAGTGGTGAGTCGTGCGTTGTGCTCCTTTTGTAATTGTTTCATATAATACATCACATCAATTCTTTTTCTAAAGGGAATTTCTTTATATGACTTTTGTTTCAACAAGCATCATCTCATCACCTAGATCTTACAATACTCTTATATAATATACGTAATGTATGCGTATTCCTTGTATGGCATAATGATCTTAGATACCATTTGCATATAGTAGCCACTATATATACATATGTGTACATATTATGTGATCTGTCAATTGGTATGCAAGTAAAGAGTCTCATCTCGTCGTCGTTTGCATTAGAAACCCATTAAGGACTTCTCATTACGTCACATGTTTTGGCACTTGAGTCTCTCTATATTGTTTTCGTGATACTATATATATGTGTGTACATATTATGTGATCTGTCAATTGGTATGCAAGTAAAGAGTCTCATCTCGTCGTCGTTTGCATTAGAAACCCATTAAGGACTTCTCATTACGTCACATGTATTGGCACTTGAGTCTCTCTATATTGTTTTCGTGATCACTTCCATTATTATTATTATTATTACTATTACGTTCTTATACTTGCTCTTCTGAAAATGAACAAACTTCTCATTTCTCATCAGTATTTCAAAATTTTGAAATAATTGTTAAAATTCGTGTAGTCATTTTCAAAACAGATTTGTTGTGGAACCATAATAATTGTATAACAGAGTCCAACTTCTTGTAATACAAATAATTATAGCAAATTAATTTATGTATCGCATTATATTACGCAATTCTATAATGTACGCATGAATTGCTAGTAATAAAATCTCGTATTTACTAAAATTGGAATCTATACTACATATGAAGCAATGTGTTATAAAAGAAATACATCCAGCCTATATGTTATATGGGTGTCTATTATATGATTATATGTCTATACTTATTCAATTCATTTACAATCCAAAGAGTCAAACAAACCTGTCTAGCAACACATTCAGATTTTGTTGTACTGTACATATAGAGCTAAAAAAGTGTTTCCTATATTTATTTCTCTCTGTATATACCTCTTCATCTATGAAAGTGAATAGAAGGATAATATTTGAGAGCCTAATCAGTGCATTATGTATATACAAAATATAAATGCGATGATATGTTGTTGTGTCGTGTTTTTGTATTTAGTGTTACATACATAGTAGTAGGCAATAGAGCAAACAGGAAGAGTTAGTATTTTATAAAGTCTCAAGTGAATACGCCTGTCTCGTGCAATATAATGTAATAAGTAAGAATCTAATAAGCCAATAAGCCTTATATACCATTTAGAATATGAGTAGGCAGCTCTTATGACGAGATGCGTGACACATTTTTTGATGCAAGTAAAAATTTAAATAACTATTATAATATCCCCTAATAGAAAAGTAGCATATGTGTGATTTTAACATTTTTAATCAAATGACAGTTTAAAAAATTTTAAGATCTTTTTAAAAGCATTTTAATAGAAAGTGTAAGTGATGCTCATTCATTTGGAATTTAGTGAATTGAATGAATGGCTGTTGAATTTATATTATGAAACACATAGGAATTTATGACAATTTGAAATACTCATGAAGAGACATACCACATATCAAAATTTATAACATGAAGACACTTTTAAGCAAGAAATTCCAAACGACGACAAACTTAACATGAGTATAATAGAACGAATTAAACATTATTATATAACATGGTATTAAATACCAGTAAAGATTAAAAGAAGGATAAAGAAATAGTCTTCTGGACAGATAGAGAGAGAGATAGAAAAGAAATAATAAAATCTTTTCCTGTCACTGATGGCAGTTAATGAATATAACTCTTGTTGCTGAAATGCTGAAATTCTTGATAAATTATGACTCACATTCATATGTCCAACAACATCCCTTTCATTTACCTTGCACTCTATTTTTCCTTCTTTCATATTTAACTCCTGGCAAAATTGAAAACACGTGTAATTCTTGTAAAGAAGCAAATGTAAATACCAAAACTGCCCACTTTACTAACTTGTAATAATGTATCATCACTCTTGCAACAATCACATAAAAACCTTCATAAGGCGGAGTATACTTGTTCTGTGAGAGAAATGTAAACGAAATTTTGCTCGATGCTGATATATTATATGTACAAGAAGATCTTGAAAAGAATTTTTCACATTTTTTTCTGATACTTTTATTTTTTTTATTATTGTGAATCTTCACTCATCTTGAATGATTCATGGATGAATAAGTTTACTTTGCAGTAAAAAGAATTGCAAGAAAGAAAAGCGCATCTGTCTTCAAGGATGTTTCGGTTTTACACAACTCAACTCGTACATGTAATGTGATTTTGGCGTGTGTAAAAGAGAAGAATTTTGTCATCATTCTATTGTCGACGGACTGACTGACGACTTGAGAGAGAATATAGTTTTTTTTTATTTCTTTAGCTCATTATAATATCTCTTCTTTTGGTTAACTTTGATTGTTGACTCCACAGTTTTTTTATTGAGCTCAGGTCATTCCGCCAACAAATGGTATGCAGTTTTGGCACGTGTATTAGTAAAGCGACATGGAAAAGAAAAATGCAGATCAATTGCATCTCCTCTAGAGAAGAGTAGAGTGCTCAATTCTGGAGACTCTTCTCTCTACTGGATTGACTTCTTTAGTTGACTTTTTTCCTTGACCCAAAGGCGCCAGCTTGGTTGCATTTCTGATGATGATGCTCAAGTAGTAAATTAAGTAGTTGTGAGTGTGTGTTGCATAATATGCTAAGTTTTTTTTATGTAATAGTCAAAAAGAATGCATTTGGTGTAATTGATCTGTCGTTGACATTTAGAAATTTTGTGAATCAGGTTTTGTCAATTATGATTGCATTCTTCCTTATTCTCAAATATCTAAAGAGGTCATAGACTAAGGTACTTATTTCTTATATAAAAAGCTTTATATATAGTTGTAAATCTTTTCTTAAAATTCTACATGATGATGTATAGTTTATGTGAATTTCGTGAGAGTGTAAGACTCAGAGACGAGAAGCTTCTATACTAATTGACATTGAAATTAATCAAAGTAAGTAGTCATTAAGAAAAAATTCTGCAAAATGTAAACATGCAAAGCGGAAGAGGAGAGTTACGTAACATACAGTAAGTGTGGATGAACCTTCTGTCAAAATTTATTTATCTCATGACACTATAGTACAGATATATGATAAATTATATATGAGGAAAATATTTTCTGTTAAGATTCTCAACTCATCATCATATTTAATAAATCATATGTGTATGTACAAAAATGTATTGAATAATGGGTTGCCTTTAACAAATTATACTCACTGTGTATTTACGACAATAATTTTTGCATGTAGATATATATGTATGTAATCGTCTTACGTATTTTCTCATTTTTTCTTTCTACCCAACAAATAATAAGTGTAATGTCAGTCAAAATTGATGATCTCTTTACAAATTTTATGTCAGATCAAAAAAAATTCTACAAGGAACATCTCAGCTCGGCATTACTTTACAATTTGGTCATTATTCAATAGTGTTCTGTCAAGCTGTTATGAATCCTTACAGATCTTAAAACCATAGTAAATGTTCTCTCAAAGAAGGAAAATTATGATTCATGTTTCCTTTTCTACAAGCCGCTACCTTATACAATTCAACATCTGAGCTAATTTTTTCAAACATCTAGTAACTCTTTAGACTGCTGTCAAGAAATCCTCAGCTCAATTCCATTCTTTGAGAAATGATATGCAGATTTCTTCTCAGACCTTGTCTATTTACTTATTATGTGAAATGCAAGTGTCAAATGACCATTTAGACTTTACATTGTTAGCATTCATGTTGCACTTTAAATGACAGACACACGAGACGAGGAATGTGTTTTTTATATTTTTTATATGACTGTATCGCTTATTGCACTTATATGTTAAGAATTATGTAACAACCGAATGAGAGGAATGCATTCAATCCAGAATTTCTGATGAGAAGAAGACATGGATGGAAAATTTTAAAATTTTAAATGCCTGGCAATCAAACTATCAAAGGAGTAGTAAGTAGTAGATAGCATAAATTGTACATTGTGTATGAAGTGCAATATAATGCAAATGCATAATATGTAGATAGATATACTGTAGTAAGTATACTTATACCGAAACTGGTATTTAGCATTCTGTGGTCTCTCACAAAGCCAAAAGGCATTTGAAAAGAACATTAGTACCATCTCAAAAAAGTGAAGAATGAATTAAGGAAAAAGTTTTATACACAACATCGTCCTTGTCTCGTCCTTGCAACTAAACCAGAGTTCAACATTCTTACAAGATTCGCCATGCCATTATGTCAGAAGGAAATGTACTTTAGAAATTCTTCACCACTTGCTTCTTGTTTTGATATTTTTTTTCTTTTTATCTTAGCAGACATAAAAACTCTTTACTCATGTGAATTGCATGCAAGTGTGATCTGATGATGTATTCACAAGAGTGGCTGATGAATCTTATGTCACTGTGTCGTAGACTTTGAGCTGCAACATCTTGAACTTGAACCAAGATTTTATATATGTGAAGTGCTTAATCTCTTTAGAGACTACGATACAATGTCATTTGTGATGGGTCATGCTAATTTCTCTACAGTATTATATGCAATTGAATGTCTTCCAAAAAAATGATTGCGTTGATGACTTGAAATTTATACGCCTACTTATGACTGCCTTATTGAAATGATAAATTCAGTAGTCCAGTTGATCAAGATTTAAATATTCAAAAAGAAGAGTTGATGTATGTAAGTACAATGTGTGAATTCCTTTTGCAAGTGGAGCATGTTGCATGTCACTTGTTTAGAGATTAGAAAGAGAGAGCCAACTGTCAGAGCCATTTGTTAAGTATGCAGAGTAGACGTTGAAGAAAGAGAGATGAATGTAATAAGCTGGAATTTTTTGACTTTGTTTCCTTCAGGCTTTAAAATTACTACATGAAGAATTGTACTGTAACAATGCCTAGTTATATAACACCTTCTTCTAAGTAAGAGTGTCTCTGTGTATAGATGATGAACAAGAAACGTTTTTTTATCCAGCCAACACACTTGGGTGCCATGTGTAGGTTTTAATTTGAGTCTTTATAAAACTGTTGAACTCTTCTCTCTGCAGGTTTTTTTTCTGTTGATGTTTTCAAAAAGGTGTTTCATCTCTGGCTGTTTTGACGTCAAATTTGTTGACTTCGTGGTGTTAGTTTTGCTATTTCATTATGCAGATTGACTTCTGAGAATACCAAATGAGTGCAGCGTAAAGTAAATTACAAGTAACACGTGCAAGTGATAATAGTATAAACTTGAGCCTTATATGTCATTAATGCATTTAGTACTACTTTAAATGGTAAAATGTTCTATACTTTAAAGTTTACGATATATATAAGTCAGAATTTTGTAAAACATTGAATTTTTTCTTCACTTACTAAAAAATATCTACAATATTAATTGTAAATATTTATCATTGATGTTTGTGTGTGGCAATTCGTAGGAGCAATAAATCAATTTTATGTATATAGCAAGTGGATATAAAATAAGAAAATTAGAGTTTTGACACAAATACAATTCTACTTAAACTATCTAATAGCTTTTTAAAAAAGTAATTGACGATGAAATGATGATTTTTTTGTCTTACTTCATCGACATTTCATGTCTTTGCTGTAAAAAAAACAATTAATTACTTTAGTACGTATAGTGTTATGTACATAGCATTATACAATTTATGAGCTTCTATTATATACAACGTGTCATTTGATGATGAAGAGTTGCATGTGTAAAACAGAAAAACAAGAAAACACAGTAAATAAAACTTGTAGACCACATTCTGATCTAATTTGTGTGACCTGTTGGAAAAGAATTTTTACATAATAAATTCAAGAGCTGCAAGTACAAGATTTCTCAATTTTTATTCAGTTCAATAATAATAATTGCAATATAGTATATTATATATGTATTCTGATTTTTTTACATTAGGAATTATATATATTAGAGATGATAATGAAGTTGAAAATGTTGCAAGGATCCACCATTTAAAATGCCAGAGTAGTAATTTGAATTCTGCTGGTTATATAACAACATACCACACTAAGAGTTGCAATTGAAATACAAATTGCCTCGTAGTAAAACTAGATTTGACTTGGACTTGAGTCTTTGAAAGTTGTATTATGTAATATCGTGTGCTCTTTTACACAAATGTTAAATGAATCTTTAAAATATTTTCTCTGGAGAGTTTGGTATTATAAGCCAGGAGCGACTTGAAGAGAAACTTTGTATTCTTTAGTTGATTATGCTCATCCAACATAAATTTTAGAATTGGCTATGATGCGTTTTTAAAATTCTTCATATGTACTTTAATTCTACATTACGGAATCTCTCTCTACTTTTCACTAACTGACCAAGGGGTGTCAAAATTTTTCTCTCATGCTGAGTCGGCCAGCTTTTGTGTACTAGTTTTTTTTCAAGTCCAAGACTCACTTTCATTTTCTTTTTCTTCTTTAACCAAAAGCTTTAGTACACGCGCTAGTCTCATATCTTCTAATATCTTGAGTTTATCTATTATGCTAAGGTAGTCAGGAAAAAAGTATATGTTTCCAAAAGAAAATGATCATCAGTGGGTCATGTAATAATTAAAAGAGTCGACAGGCTTGGCCTACAAATTGAAGATTAGATTTTTATGTTAGTACTTACTGCTACATGAGAAAGATAGGCAATAGATAGAAAACAAAAGTAAACGTGCTATACTATATTAACTATATGTTTTTTCTCAAGGAAGAGGTTTTGTGGTATTTTCAACACCTGTCAGCAGTATTAGCTCATGAGTGAGTAGTGAGCAGTAAAATATAAAGGGATTCTCTGTGTAATGAAGACTCCAGGCCACCCTTATAGAATTCTTATTGAAAGCAAAGAAATACATATTGGACTACTAGCAAAAGTATATATTTATGTAAGAGGAAGTTTTTTGAGTCCTGATTGAAGTGAAAGGAAGGCGTGATTCTACTGTTGTGGTTTTTGAAGTTTTGAGAGAGAAGACAGGCAAAACCACCCAAGCCATTGTCTCATTAGGGCATGAAACAAAACAAGGGATCAATTAGTATTTCCAGCTAGAGTCGGCATTTCTCTCAATGAGTCTTCTTTTGGAATTATATGTTGATGATAATATTTGAAAACTATTTGTTTGCTAAACAGTTTGTGGACAAGCTTGTAAAATAACACTGAAATATCTCAATATTTGCTTTTCCAAATCTATGCATATATAAAAACTTTAACTGCAACTTGCACGCAATGTGAATTTTCAAATGCAGAATGCAGTTGTTTTTTATAAACTCAACACAGGCCAGTTGAATTGCTATTTCATGTTCATATGTAAGTAAATAGTGTATGTATACATAACATGGAATGTTTTTTTGTAAAGTGAACTTTTGTGTCTCTGTAGAAGTCTTGTATAGCATGTTCCATTAGGATTTACAATGGTAAGGGAAAAAAGATCCATAGTTTGACCTTTAGAGTGTATAGTTTAGTAGTTTTGAAAAGAGTGAGAGTGAAAAAAAACTTACTTTTTGGTCTTGAAGGCGCCTTTTGCCAGAGAGAGCCTTGAAGTAAAGCAAAGAGTTGTTAGTTGCTGGCAGTAATATGAACTTGACTTTGAAATCTTTGAATTCTATTATACTTTGCCCTGTCTATAATGTATAACGCATCACAATTCATGATCTTTGCATGCGTAATGTAATGGATATCTTTATGCAAAGTGCCCACTAAAGAGTCTTGTGAGCAGCAAGGGAGTTTAGAGTGATAAAGATATGAAACATGTTGTTCTAAAGTAGTGAAGTGAAGCCTCAGCCTTAATTTGACAGCCAAATTCTACATTCTCTAACGACTTTATCGAATATTAGTCTGAATTGTTGATTTGAAACAAAAAATATTTTATAGACTAGAATTGAAGAAGAAAAACTTTTGACTACTTGAATAACAAGAAGAGAAAAAATACTTTAAAATTTTTATGTACACGAGTTGTCCAGAAAGAAAGAAGTTAAATTAATTAAACGTAGACAAATGACCATTTGTTGTTTGCTGTCATCAACTAAAAAGTATGTATTTACATAGGGGCGTCCATTTGAAATTTTTCAATGAATTTTATGCTCGTTTCTTTTTTGCTCAATTTCCTTTGCTTTGAAGTATGAGAGTGAGACTCATTTGAATTATTATAGGAGCGGATGAGATGAGATATTGTTGTAAATTCTCTGAATGAATAAGTTCTTTTGTTTCTCCTTAATAGCTTTTGTAGTTTTGAAGCCTACACATAGAAACACAGGCAAAATGAAAATAAAGTAGGAGAATTTATCATTTGTTGAAAGAGAGAGAAGAGAATAAGACATGCTTAGTCTTCTTTGCTGATGTACTCACCTTTGTAACAATTTATATTTTCACATTATGAAAGATATTCACATTTTAGTTTTTTTTTTGCTTCAAGTCACGCTCCTTGTGGAATTTTTCTCATTTCAGTTTCAATTTTTTGAGCTGAAACCTAAAGACTCTATGTTGAGTAGAGTTGTTGATGATGATGACTTAAAGAGCTTGGAAATCTTGTGTGGTTTAAGACTTGAGTGAGCTTTAATGCTTTAAAGTTTTATATCAATTTTTTTCTTCAAGAGAGAGAGAGTGAAGAAGAGATAATGATGACGCGCTTGCCTTCCTTCTATCACATAGTTAAAAAATGAACACACTCACAGAATTAGATATGAATTCATATATATAAGTATATATATAAGAAATGACCAACTGTGAGTGATCAAGTTGACAATCTCGTTTCAAGTATGAAAAATTTAAAGCGTGAGTTACTTTTTATAAGATAATATATGGCAATTGTAATCTCACAAGTTCAGCTCATATTATTATACTTTTATGAACCAAGTGCAAGTTCAAGTTGACAACCAAACCATAGATTTACAACGTAGTGTGTCATTATTATGCTAAATTGGTATTCTTGGAGTTTTAGGCTTGAATACTTATGCATAATAACAACAAAGTTTTATAGTGTTAGTATACAGGCCTTAAATTTAAATTACACTTTGCTTCATTTCAACTTTGGAATTTTCTACACACTTTGTCGGTACTTTTTTATTTCTCCAGAGGTGAATTGGTTTTCAAATTTTCAAGGTAGGGCACTTGTCAACTGAGCAAAAATATAATCTGTTCAAAATATGTTTGGTTTTAACTTTCATTAAATTACAACAAGAGCAAAATCTAAATACATGATAATTAAAATTAGTGTAATGCGCCTGGGAAAGTCAGTTGTCATAATCTTATTTTCATCTCTATTTTATACTATTATACTTCCACCAACTCTTACTTTCAGTTTCTATTTCTCCCATCAACTAGAGTAACATTGAAGAGTCTTCTAATGCACCCAGAAGTCAAGAGTATACTTACATTCTCTCATTCTATACTTTAAACACTAGGTATAGAAGTAAAGTGTAATGAAATTAAAAGTGTTTTTGTTTTGCTCTATATTATGTACTTACTACAATGAGAATCTGTAATTGTGTCTTGTATTTAGTTGAGAGTATACATTATTATATTATTGTTGAAAGAAAGGAAAAGTTGTACACTCTAGAAACTATTAGAGTTTGTGGTGAGAACGTTAATTACATAGTAAGCATCACCTAATGCTCTACTTTTTTTACAGGATAAGCATCATCAGCTCAGCTTGCAGAGACATATAATACAATATGTGATTGTCTTCTTCTTCTTCTGCTACACAAATATTATTATCTAGAGTTAGACAAGACAGTGTAGTACATAGTTGTTACCATTTATATTTTCTAGTAGCCAACTACTCTACATATGTTGGTGTTTGTTCTCTTGTAGAGAATAATAGTGTAGTAGTAAAGATGATGATAACAGTTATTTCACTCACTTTGAATTCCGGTTTGGATACAAAGTGCTTATTAGCATTGTGATTTTATTTAAAATGGCTAGTAGCTACCTACGCTTGTTCTACTGTTCTCTTCTTCTTGTTATACTTTAGAATTTTACTCCCTCGCAATTATCATTTTTATTGTTTCAACTGTGTTGGTCTAGATATCGTTAGTGTGTTGATGACATGTTACATTAGACATAAGGCTTTCGTTGCTTACTTAACATGATTTCCACATTACTGTTTTTCAAAGGAATTTAAATATTGTCAAAGTTTCAATATTTTAATAAAGTTTCAACGAATCTGAGTGAGACGCTCTATAATCTTTCATCTGCTCCAGTGAAAAAATTGAAACTTTAAGAATTCTTTTTTAATCTCGAGTATGCCCTGAAGTCTTATTCAAATGAGATGCACTATAGTGTCTTGTCTTTTCCTCAAAGATTATGCTATGATGATTATTACATTATTACAAATTCAAAAGTCTTTTTAGTGAGCAAGGTGACTCTCTTTACAAGAGTAATATGCTTAAAGGGTAATAAATAATGAAGGTTTCTCTCGCACTTATAGCACTATTATTAATTGATTACACTGTGATTATGTCGCTCATGATTTTCTTATTCTGATTCATATGTTATACTCATGTAGACCAAAGAAGGCGATTTTCATATTTAATATGCATCAGAGTAATATCTCTTGTTATACACATCATTCCCATCATCGTCATCATCATCACAATTCATATGTGGAGGCGAGGCCAGTATAATATAAGAATTATACAGAGTGCCTCCTCATCACTGCCAACAAATATATAATGTTGTCGATCATGATTATGAGACTTGACAATGATGATGGCAGAAAATACATATATAGAGCTATAATAGGTAAACAAGTATAGCAAAACTTACTTCCTAATTCTTTTACTGGAGCCAAAGCTACTTGAGCATTAAACAAGTTAATTTGCATGGAGTATAAAATGAATAAGTTGTAGTATGCTAATATTCGTTCATCTCAAGTGATTTCTAAAGTGTTGTGTTGTAGATCTACATCTTGAATTAAGAGAGCCCATTATTTTGATTGCTGGATAGAGTGAACAATAGTAATTTTTTAGGTGTGGTATAAGATGCTTTATGAGACACTAACAGCAGATTGAACAGTTGGCCTTTGGAATTATTTCATTAATGATGTCGGTATAAAGTTGATAATTTAATATGTACTACTACCAAAGTGTGAGAACTGAAGAGCTTTGAAAAACAATGTTAGATGATTACATCAGTCTTTGATATATTTGCACCTTCGTCTTTTCTCTAAAGGTATGTACATACATAAATGGATGAAGTCAAATGTGTAACAGTTGGTTGGTAGTCAGATTAAGTGAAGGCATTCTTTCAAATCCAGATGACCTTGCCAAAAAAATTTGATATTTGCAACATGTTTTTACCAAACGTCTTTAGCTCTTCAACCAACACATGTTCTTACTTATATATATGCTGTTATGTTGTTACATTTCTTTTAGTTAGTTTGGTAGTAGTCAGCAACTGACCCAGTTTTGCTTCAGTGATCTTTTTCACTCGTATTTTTTCTTTTGCCCTTATAAATAAATATATCAACCCCATCAGCCACGCAGTAAGTGAGTGACTTTACTATGTAATAAGTTAGTTGCCTTTGCTCTTTTAGTTATGGAATATCAACACATTAAACATTTTCGTATGTTGATCTCTCGAATAGAGTTAGAGAGAGAGAGGCGTCTTGTTTAATTGTTGTTGGAGGTGCACTTGTATATATTGCCACTATTTAGCCAACACACAAGTTCACCTTGTGTAATGTGTAACGCTCATGCAACAATGTATGACTTTCTTAATCTTCGTCTATATGCATTTAGAGAGAGACAATGTATAGGAATTGACTCTTATTGAGATTTATCATTAAAAATATATACCAATAATATCTCAATGGGATTTGATCTTGCATAAATATAAGCAAGAGGGAAGAGAAAAAGTAGCCTTTTGTGTATATTTTAAGTTTATAGTATGAGTTTGTATAGGGCGTTGACTAAGGACCACGCCTGAACACTCAAGGACTCTATGCGACTATATGTGCAAAAATATGTGAAGTAGTTAGCAAAGCCAAGTCAACATAGTTGTTAGCAACAAAATACTTATATGTATGTATAATGAATGCACTTGATATTTGATATCAAATGTATTTATGTATACAATTTTGGTAACATTGAAAATTGAGTGCTTCATCTATGTAATTTTCTTCTGCTTTAGTTTTAGCACCACTTACAAACAATAAAGATTGGCAACATAAGAAGATAAGTCGTGATTTGCCCAATTTCACATCCTGCTGTAGTGCGTAGAAAAAAATGTGTAAAGATATAAAAAAAATACTAAGCGAAGTTAATAAGGATGTATACTCATACAAAAATTTATTATAAATTAAGAAAGAGAGAGAAAAAAATCAATTCCTAGTACATATAAACAGTTGAAACATTGGACAGTTTTGCATAGGGATATATAAAGTTGACATTATATAGTCCAAACTAGGAATGATTTTATGAGCCTATAATTTTTGCCATCTTGCCAAAAAGTCATTGGTTGTTACAGATTATTGGTCAACCTGTTCTAGCTACTATTTCACAAATTTCCTGTATAATCTTAGCCTTTAATATTCGAGCAACGTGGGTTGAGAGAGATTGATAAACGTAAGCAAATCGTGTCCTTCATTTTGCATGTTGAACATAATCATTTTGAATGTACTTGAATATATATATTTTCTCTAAACATGACATGACGATTGACGATATAGTTGCAACTTATGAGATCAGTTCAGGTTGTTGAAAATTTCATAATCTTTTAGAATCTTTGTGAGATCGTAGCCAAATTGGAATGTCAAGATTGAAACTCTGCAGGGGTAGAAAACTTCAATTATCTCATCTCACTAGGTCTCTCGGTCTTCATGTGTATTATGCCCGATAGGTATTGATGGACTTGGATTTAGAAAATGATAATGTAATAAGCTATAACCTTTGCCACACAGGATCAAAATGCTAATTTCTCAGTACAATATTGTAGTCAAGTCGGAAATTTGGAAATAGTATTTCCGCTGGCATAGAAAAAGTCTTTTAAAATAAATTTACGACATTAGATTTTTAAATAGAATGAGAATTCCATTGAATTTCTTTTAGCTATGCACGACGAGACGATGAAATAAAATAAAAGGAAAAATTCTATAAGCAGACCAGAACAAATTATTTGTGTAATAGGAGTCATGCATGAATATCATTTAAGAATATCCCTTATAGCTTATGCAGTCTCCCAAAAGCTCATTCATTTGAAACTTTAACAACGCAAGTAAATGATACAAACTTTTTGGTTATAGATACAGTGATAAAACTGAGCAAATTTCCTAAAGCTAAAAGATTTCTACTATAATGAAGATTAACGCTAATTGTTATGTTTTTTCTTTCGTTTTGCTTCCATCCATATAACCTGTTGCTCACTTTTGCTGCTTACCACTTTCACTAGTTGTAATCTTATATCATCTATTATCAACAGAAAACAAAAATTTCAAAGTCAGAGTCATGAGAGATGATGATTCTATCTCATCTCTTGTTTTGTTGTATGTAATTTGTTCATGTAAATAAATGAAGTAGTCAAACAATACATTGTACACTTTAGTTGTACATA
>VCNE01002082.1:0-22604 GCA_009869805.1 Oncopodura yosiiana
GGAAATGCGAGTAGCTTAACGCCACTCACTGTATTATTTCAACATTTCGTGTTTTTGATTATTTTATGACGAGCTCTAAAACCCGACTTTACAGAAAAAGATAACTCTAATGAAATGATATGCAAAGTGGCTGATGACAGAACAACAGTGTCAATTTCCTCTATTTAGTTTGTAGCTGTAGCTTTATACTAATATAATAAATATTACTGTAATATAAAAATCCTTGAAATGTTAAAGATTGCTATATATATCTTAACTTGGCAAATGACAGGATGTGTGTTGTGGCTATGTATTATTGCATAGCGGCACTATCTACAATAAGTAGCATTTTTTGGCTTAGTTTGACATATAAAAGGGAAAGCTAAAGAAGCATATAAAAAGTAGTTCTACTTATTTATATATTGTATTTGAAGTGAATTACTATAGTATATATATATATAGAATAAAAGGAAATTCGCATTAAAACAATTGGACAGAGCTACAATAATAGTGAAACACATTTGTACATTAAGTTGTCATTGAGAAATTGAGATGTATCAATGGACGGCATAAAACATAAAAAATCTGCAATGAACTACATTCAGAAAACTATTCCATATTTGATTAGATTATCAGTGACTCCAACAGTAAAAAAAACATTTACAATTGAGCCGACTCAGCACTATAAATATATCAATGAGTAAATGTTGTACAATAATTCAACATTCTTTTTCTGTCTGTAGTGAATGCGAGAGTCAAGTCAATTTGTGTACTAATTAGTATGCTACACAGACTTTGTACAAGGCTCTCTTCATTCTATTAACTAGGAGGCAGACTGTTTAATTTCAGATTGCGAATTGAGCCAATTAAGTTGAGCTGTATACAGACTACGTAAAAACATACAAACAAGTGAGTCACGTTATTAATACAAGATAGTAGTATTGACGTTAGCGACACACAAGATAAGAAATAGTTTTATTCATATATATTTGAGTCTGATTTTAGTAGCTGTTGAAAGAGTAACATGTGAACAAATCGTTTTATGGTATTTTAATGCTTTCAATCATTAGCACAGTAAGTACAAAAAGTACAAGTTGCTATTTACTTAGTTGTACATATTATGAGAAATTTCGTGGGATCCTCCCACCCTTAATTATTGACGTTTAATAATAAACAGTAGAGAGAGAGAGATCCATAAAGATTACATTGTGTGTTGCAATTTAACATATGAAAAGATAATTTAGTGTAGTGTGGAGTCAAGGACAAACTATAAAATGAAGATGCTTTTTATATCATAACAAATACATAATATTGTATAGTAGCAAAGGTTATCTTAAGAATTTTCATGTTAATTAATTGGCTATTAATTAGTTGAGTAGCACATTAGTTCAAAGTCATGTCGTGAATGCATAATAATTACATAAGCAACTGACAGGGCTAATTGCATTTTTAAAAGTGAATAAAAATACATATTATATGACCTCGGCTACTTAATATACTGCAGCATAATAAGTGTCAGCAACATTTGAGAAAGCAATGCATTACAAAATTTGTTATTTCAGCAACTATAAAAAATTTTATTTATATAACTTTACAGCAGTATACTCTATCCTTCACGCCTTCGCACGTCCCGATCTCATGAGTCATTATTAGCCTGGACAAACCACTCACTCAACAACTTTGTAAATAACGGCATGATGTCAACAATGGATTTGGCTGCTGGTGATGTCTCAATACGACCACTTCACACATCAGTTTTAGGTCAAGAGTACGCATTTCAAGTCAATACACCAAGTGGTTCAAAATATTACTCTTGTTCCTCAGCAGCTGAAAGAGACTCATGGGTTCATTCAATGAGATGTGCTATTAAACCACATGCAGATGAAATTAGGAGACAAGAGAATTCTATTAAAATTTGGATTTTAGAAGCTAAAGGAGTTGCTAGTGGGAAAAACTCAAGTAAAAAGTATTTTTGTGAGTTATACTTAGACGATGTGCTCTATGCTCGTACTTGTGGAAAACCAAGAGGAGAAATGCTTTTCTGGGGAGAACATTTTGAATTTTCACAATTACCCAATTGTGTACAACTCATTACTGTCGTCTTCTTTAGAGAAGGTGATAAGAAGAAGAAAAAAGAGAGAAATACTTGCATTGGTAAGTGCACTTCATTTATTATTGGAATGGAACGAGTTAATTTGAAGCATTTTTCAGTATTAGCTATATAGAGTTATATTTCCTTTGCCAGCTTTTTTTGGTATAAAAACACATATGGTATATAGAATGTCTACCACAAGAATATCACTCTTTCTGTCTTAAGATGAAGATAAATGCGACTTTTCTCTAGTTTAGGAAAAAAAGAAGGAAACATATTTTCTCTTCAGATGTATCTATTTACATCGTATGGAGAAAAGCAAAACAGAAACACGTATCTTATACTAAAAGAGTAGGCAGTAGTTGTAATATATGACATGACTACTTTACTCAACTCTTGTACTTCTTGAGAGAGAGAGAGTAAAAAAGAAGAAATATTGTAGCTGATGTTTAAAGTGAAAGAGTCAGTGAGATACACGTAGCATTTTAACCTGGAAAAGTTCGTAGTAGGATTCTTGAGTGTGAATCATCGTGTACATATTACTATTGCTATTACTTTTGCCATAAACCAGGAGAAGATGCATTTATATTATAGAGATATAGAGAGACTCTTGTGCTCGTGTCAAGTTATAAAAAACTATTGCTACTGAATATTATTGTGGATTTTATTTTTACAGGGTCATAAATTTAGTTAGTGATAGAGTGGTGTATATTAATATTCTGAAGAGAGACTTGAGATAGAAATTTGTCTATAATTGACTTGAATTTTATTTTTAATTAAAATTACAGGAAAAGTGAAAATTCCAGTTCAATCTGTCAACTCACGCTACCTAATAGAAAAATGGTACCCAGTTCTTCCAGACTCGGTCTCAAATACAACCAAAGAAAAAGACAGTGGAATCTCTTTGAGAATAAAATGCAAATACCAATCAATTGATATTTTGCCATTAAGGTGCTACAAACAATTTCTTCAGGTATGTAAAATTCACGTCTTTTTCTGCCGACATAAAATTTCACTTTTTATGTAAATTATTAATCTTTTTTTATTACAGTATGTGAAAGATGAATACGGACCTGTGAGTGAATGCTTGGAAAATGTTTTAAGCGTCAAAGCCAAAGAAGATTTGGCTAGCGCTATGGTCCATGTACTTCATCATGAAGGCATTGCCAAAGAGTTTATTGCTGAGCTAGGTATGTCTTGTCTGTAATACCTATTTACAATGATATGTTCTAATTTTTCTCGTCTCTTCTATATTATAGCTTTACAAGAAATCCTCAAAAGTGGTAAGTGACTGCATTAACTTTTACTCACCATCGTCTTTATTTACAACACTTACTATTACACGCATTAGTGCAGCAACTAATAATACTTTATAGTTGAAGAAAAGATGATAACACAATACAAAAAACATTGCTCAAAGAACTACAAAAAAAGTTGTAAAACATTTAATAGCTACTTTAAAATCTCAAATAGTAAACAATAGAGAGAGTGTGTTTGTGTGTGTTATCAAAATCTGTACATTATCTTACGAGTACACACTAACATTGATAAAGATATAAAATCTAATTTCTTGTTTTTCTTATTTTTGTGTACAGGTGATGAGAAACTGACATTTAGAGGAAATTCAATAGCGACCAAAGCAATGGAAGCATTTTTGAAGTTGACAGGGTCTGAGTATCTTCATGCAACTTTAGGACCATTCATTGAGAAATTTCAAGGAGCTGAAGACTCTTATGATTGTGAAATAGATCCAATGAAATTACCTTCATCTTCTGCTTCAACACTTGCTAAAAATCAACAGAATCTTCGTCTAGCTGTTGAAACTGTGTGGAAATCTATTTTACATTCTCATACAATGTTTCCAATGTAAGTTCAGAGACAAGCTCTCTCTCGTGTCTTCCTCTCAATAAGTAGAAAAGTCACTTAGATCCTTAAATTCCAATCGGCTTCCAAGAATATTGCCTTCCAGTGCCGAATAGTCGTTCCAATAAATACATACATATGTAATGCCCCCATAATACTTTCTCTGTAAGTCTCGTCGTTTTCACCAGACGAAGTGAACGACAGAGGCAAAGTGGATTTTCTCTTTATGTTCTCTCATAGTTTGAGGCAATGAATTTGAGACGATGATGCGAGAGGAAAAAGAGACTTATAGTGTGAAAATTTAATAGAGCCTGATTTGATTTTCTCTTTCTTTTTTTGGTGTTATACAGAGAGCTACGAGAATGTTTCTCACATTGTCAAGAGGCACTCAAATCTGCTGGGAAAGAAGAACTTGCTAATCATTTGATTTCTGCTAGTATATTCTTACGTTTCTTATGCCCTGCTATTCTATCACCTAGTCTCTTCAATATTACAAATGGTAATTTCGTTTTTATGATATTTATTACACATTTTCATTTTCTTATTTACCAAAAAGAAGAGTATATATGATTCATCCAAGAAAGTTGTATATGCAGTATATATGCAAATGGTGAAAGTTGCAAAGGAGTGGGAGATAAACTTTCCCCTGCTCAATTATCTATTATGTACAACAATCTACTATAGGAGTTTTGTTCCCGACCCAAAGAATAAATAACTCTGGTCTCTCTTTAATACACACATGTCTAGTATATAGAGTAGTATATAGATGAAGCAAAGAATATTGTGGTAAGGAATAAGAGAGATAAGAGTTAATGATCCCCGGGTGTAATGCAGAGATGATAATAAGCTGAAGTAGAAAGCAAATCTACAGTAGTTACTATAAGGTAACTATAACGTGTGTGTTTGAGGATCAGTATAGTGTGGCCATTAGGGCGACCTAAAGTTGTGCGTAAATTAAGATGAATGAAATTGTGTCAATTTTCTCTAGTGGTACTTTCTCTTTTACTACAATGCACTTTATTTTTTGTTACACAGAGTATCCATCAGAGAAATCTGCCAGGAATCTTACACTAGTGGCCAAAGTACTTCAAACTCTAGCCAACTTTACTCGGTTCCAGGGCAAGGAGAATTATATGGAGTTTATTAACGACTTTGTTGAACGTGAAGCTGACAACATGAAGTCATTTTTGTCTCGTATTTCTGTAAGTTCTCTTTTAAGTTTCGTATACTTTGAACTTTTGCCTTTTGTTTACTCTTACATTTTAATTAGTCTTTTATAAAAACTTTTTCTACATATGTTTCTACTAATTTGCTTTATGGTAGAGGTGTTGGCTAGCATAGAGAATAAAAGTTGCTTTTGCAACACTCTAGAGAGACAGAGAAAAGAGTTTGTGAAAGAAAAAAGAAAATTAGATTGTAATTGGTTTGGAGAATTTAGAAGACGACTAATGAATTTATAGCTCAATATGAAGAAAAACTATAAAATAGACAGTTTCATAGCACTTCAGTTTTTTTTGATCTTTGCAATCCAGAAAAAGTTTTCTCAACTCAATTTGGTCAGAGAAAAAGACCCTGGCCTAGTTTTAAAACTAAACTTTTCCTCTTATTTTTCTCTATACCAAGAAATGGCAATTAAATGAACTAAAAGAGAACTTACACACGTCCTTTAGTTTCTTCAGATTAAATGTGAAAAGTGCAAAAAGAAAAAAAGAGTATTTGGCAAAAGTGAAAAAAAAACTTTGTTCGCAAAATCGATTACAAAAGCCAGCAACTCAATTCTCATCTTTCCAATGTTACACAGTTACACTAAACTCCATTTGATCTCTTATTGTTTTTTTTTCTTTTTGTAGACTCCAGTGAGTACAGAAGCCGCAAAGAAGTCGCAAAAGGAAAGTCAGAATAAAGTGCCAGCCGGTGGATTTATTGACATAGGTTAGAATCCTTATTATAAAATTTGGCTTGAAAACATTATCTATATATATATATAAATACTTTGATCATAGGAAAGTATCTGAGCGTCTTATCCACATTGCTCTCTGAGTCTGTCGCAAAAATTGCTCCAAAGGTAAAAAAAATTCACCTTTATATATATTATCATTACATTCATTTCTCATCTCTTCCTATATACAGAATGATCGATTCAAACAACTTCAAGAGCTTCTTGAGACAATTCATATGTGGCTTAAACAGCCAGCCAATGCGACAAACGTTTGTCAATTCCAATTTCCACATTTGTCTTCACCACCACCACCACCAAATTGTCCTCCACCTCAACCTCCCGTAGGAATACCATTGAGTCATAGACCACTTTCAGTAGCTAACTCAAACTGTTCTTCAACTAATAATCCTGGAGCTATAAATCATCACTATCAAATTCCACATCATATCGTAGCTCTAAGCTCCTCTGCCTCTTCAAATACACCAAGTATCTATGCAGTGTCTAATGTGATTCACAATAATTCAAATCCTAATGTGAAAAACATTCCTCCTACTTCTTCATCATCTTCTACCAATGGAGGAGCATTTCATCATCATTTGAACCTTAATCTCAACAATATGAACTTGGTATCAGCTGCTACTAATGTTGCTGTTGGCGTTGCAAGCATTAATTCTTCAACTCAACCACAACCACTACAACTACAAATTCCTCCAACTAATCAAACGCCTCAACAACAAATGATTATTAATAACAATATGAGAAGTGGCTCACAAGCTTCTTCTGGCTATCAGAGTCAAAGCCCTGTACTTGATAGTAATGGTGGAGAAGGAGATAAAAAGAAAAATTGTATTAGTTTAAATAATAATATTCAACAAAATGGAAATAATGGAAATAATAATAATGGCAGCGTTGCTTTAAGTATGTATGAAAGATTAAAGAAACAACAACAGGATACAACGGCAGCAGCAATTGGAGTCACTTCATTTTCGCATCAACCTAATAATAATACTGGCTTTGTAAGGAAATCTGGCTCACAGTCTGTTGACGATTTAAGTTCTTTTGGTATTGATGGTTTAGAAGACACTTCTTATAAGAGAAGGTATATACCATAAGATTAGATTATATAGCGAAAAATATTGATTTTTAATAATGTTATTTGTTCTATAAAGATTGACACGTTCCTCCAGTTCTTCTGATTGTGAGTATGCTCCAGCCTCTTTATCATCAACTAGAGGTAAATCTCGCTCAACTCAACATCAACAAAAACTACTAGCTCATCATCAACTGATGGCAACTAGCCAACAATCAGGAGGCTCGCCAATTGTCGTGGTGTCAGGGAAAAATAAGTCTTCACATCATCGAATCAGTCGTCGTTCCTCTGCTGAATTATTACGCAAGAGTCATCCTTATTCTTCATCATCTGATGAAGACTCTGATTCTGGACATATCAATGATGATGGAAATCATCAACCACTACCTCAACTTCCACCAAGAAGAGGTCATGCTAAAAGAGCTTCTGGACATCGGCCAATAAGTTCCAACAATTCGGATAATAATGAGACTAAATCTGTAGAGGAGGCAATCAGATCTACAGCTACACCATATCCAATGAGCAGCACAAATAATCCTAACGTTAGTGGCTTTGGAATTAATTGCTTTGAGGTATACTAATAAATACTGATAAAAATGCCTCAGTAGTTTTTTAGTCTTTCTCAAATCTTATATAATCTAAATCTTTTTTTAAACTATAAATAATAATATCAAAACTCTTTTTTAAAATATTTTCAGTATGAAAGAGAAATGTTGGAATTACGAAGAGCAATGGAAGCCTTACAGAATAAATTAAATCGAGCTGAAGAACGACTTTTTGGTCCAGAGAGTCCAACTCCAGGAGCTTCAAATTCTGCTGGACAACAACTTCTTCATCGTAGAGATTCTGACATGTCAATAGGAACTACACCTGTCAATGGTGATTCGGCTAGTAGAGTCGTTTCAATTGATGACAGCGCTTCAGCAGAAATGGACCAACTTCTTCAAAGACTTTTAAGTGCAGAAGAAGAAATGAAAAGAGAACAGGATTTACTTTGTGCTCTTGACAAGAAACAGAAATTGATTGATGCTCAAGAACAAAAAGTATAATAGTTAATCTCCTTTAATTCCTATATGGCATGGAGAACTAATTCATTTTCTTTTTTTTTCTTCTTTTTCTAGATTGCAAGATTAGATGCTGTCAATAATCAATTGATGAGTGCCCTCTCACAAATTAGAGATAGTTTACAACATCAGCAACTTCAACAACAACAAATCAAATTAAAACAACAGTTACAAAATCATCAACAACACTATCACAATATGATGATTCCTCCACCACCACCACCAGTTTCATCATCATCAAATAGAATTTATCAAACTAATAATAATTCATATAACAATAATACTACTGGCTCTACTTCTTCTTCAAGTAGTTCAAATGGCTCAAATCATCATCATCATTCTTCTTCAAATAAAGTGAGCAGACCAACAAATCTTCATTTAACTGCTCCACCTCCACCTCCAGCAAATAATACAACCAAAGTGCTCATCACTTCAGATAGTGGAGGAAGTGACAGTAGTAGCCTTGAAACAAATTTACTTGATGACTCTATGAGACGAAATGCTAATGGTGAATATATGGGTGAAGGAGCTTTGAAAATGTTGGCAGAGTTAAAAAGTAGTTCTTGTTAAATAAAAAATCGCACACACACACATTCCTATTTAAAATAGACCCTTTTTCAAAAATACAACAAAACGTGTACAAGTTTAATGTTTAAATACCGTTGACTATACAATATGTAAGCTTAATTAAACATGTAAATAGTTTTTAGTAGATAAATAGTAGACTTATAATTAAAATGTAGTTTTGACTTGGAGAAATGTAGTAGAAAAGATACCATAAAAAGAGAGAATAATTTTTTTATTTAGTATATTGAAGATTATATTATGTTAATTGCATTTGTTTGTTTGTAGAATTATAATAGTACAGAGAAATTAGATTTAATTAATATATTGTTATATATACTATGTATTCAGAGAATTTAGTACATTCATGTCGAAAAAAGTGTATTACTTTAATAGTATTATTATAAATATTATTGACATATATTATTATTTTGTTTGTACCTTTAGAGAATATTAATATTTAAAAATGAAATTAAAAAATTAGATAATTATATACTAGTAGTTTAGTTGCTTATGTATAATGTACTCTATAGTTAGCTAAAGAACATCTTTTGTTATATATAACAAATTCAACTCTCGTTATGTATTAACTCATCGTGCTCGTATTATTAAAAGAAATAAAATGCACAAAACTTATTATCAAACGACAAAATAATAATAGTTCTATATGTGAGTTTTTTTATTATTATATCATAATATATCATAATTTTAATTAGGTTCATAATGTCCTTTCGGTTTATAAAACCATTGCCCAGTGAAAAACCTTCGAGTCAACTCTCTCCGTAGTAATTTTTTCTCTTTAGCAATTTTATCAAAAATCCCACGATTCTCTTGTTGACGGCGTCCAACATAAGGTAATACATCTAAAACTGGACCATATGGAACATATTTATAAACAGAATAGCCAGATTGTCCTAGAGGAAATGAAATTTGATCACACATTCCATAAAGTTGTCCAAAACTTACAACTCGATCTGATCTTTTGATTCCAAACTCTTTCATTTTAGTAATAATAAATCGTATAGTGTCTTCATTATGAGTAGCAGCCATTACAATAATATTTTTAGAATTAGCATTTTGTCTAGCTTTTGCCATTTTAATTCTTTTAAGACATTCTACCATACATTTATGATACATTTCAGTTGTAGCTTCATATGTAGGATTGATTGGGTCATCATAACCAATTGCTGCAGCTCTTTCTCTTTCTTGTTCTAAATATGCACCACGAACCAATTTAGCACCAAAATAAAAATTTTGTCTAGCAGCTTGAGTTAAATCAGTAGCTAAATTATGATAAGCTTCTTTGAGATAGCATTGATAAGTGTTGAAAACAATTTGTTTATTTTTGTTATATTTCCTCATCATTTCCATTGTAATACGTGAAATAGCTGGTTGGAAATAAGATTGTTCTGCATCTACCATTACACGTACATCTAGCGCTTTAGCTGCTGCAAAACAAGAATGAAGTCTTCGTAATAAATTCTCAAATTGCTCTTGTTCATTTTCACTTAGTGGAGGAACTAAATTTTCTAATTTGCCAGTTTGCAAATCTGGAACTTTGAGTGAGTCCTTTAGTGTTTTTTGAGCTTCGATCATTCCTTGCCACGGCAGTAAATGAATTAGTCCACTTGAGTCATAAGTAATGCTTTCTAACCAATTTTGAACTGTTGGGTCTGATGCAGCTGCTCTAATAAATCTTCTTTTGATATCTTCAACATGGAGTCTTTGATCAAGAACTGTTCCTTTTCGTCCAGTGAATTTTCCAACATAACGATGAACTCTTGCAATAGCTTCAGAAATTTCTAATAAAACTTTTGGTCGACCTAATGCTGTGATTTTAATTGCAGCAAAACCTTTGCTTCCACCTATTGATGGACCCTCTAGAAATGATATAATAATTTTTAAAAGTACTTATAGTAGATATGTATGAATGAAATGAATACCAGAGACAGCTTCAATAGACTGAAGAATTGTATGTAAGTTTCTCTCACATTGAGCCTCATTAACATAGAAAAATGTTCTTGCCAAAGCACCTTTCCTTCGATCCATGAAAGCAGCTTGTGCTCTATATTTTTTGTAATCAACTTCCAAATTGGGTGAATTTTCCTCAGGAATTTGATTGACAGACTCTCCTAAATCCTCTTCAACAGAGTAATCTAATATAGCTTTAACTCCGAAGCTTTTCATTCTCTCAATTTTTGGTTTAATTTCTTTCGTATCAGCTCCTGCTATAAAATGACCATAAAATGTAGCTCTCATAATTTTTTCAAAAAGATATTTTCCTAAATATTTTTGAGCGAGAGCCATCAGTTTTAAATTGTTTTGTACTATATAGTCTATTGAGCATAATTGAAATACTATGTAAGCTCGGAGGACTTCCCAGGTTGACTTGGATCTAAATGCTTGACGATGGTCATTGAAGGAAAGATCTAATTTATCACGAGGTTTAATAATTGCTATATTCTTAATTGATTTAAAAGATGGTGAGCTCTCGTCCGATTTGTGACGATGACATGATTTTAGTGTAGAAGAATTTGTTAAGGGTGGATATAAGTGTAGGAAATTATTTTTAGTAGTTTGTATGAGGTGATGAATTTTTTTCATTTTTCTAACCTAAGTTATAATGCTGTCAAAATAATGATGATTTACATCAAGTGAAAGTCTATGTGAAGGCCAACATTGAAATCCGTAGCAACTTTAATTTTTTTTCGACACTCCTTTACATTTATTTTGACATACATATAAAATCAATACATAGAGTTATACATTTTTCTTTGCAGCATTTAAAACGTTTCTGATGTACATAAATAAAATCCCGAATCAACCGGATGCTTATATGTGATTTCATTTTAATAGCTTTTTACATTTTTGGTATCATCAAAGCAGAAATTTCATTTCCTCTTGTAGCTTGTAAGTAAGTATACGTTGATTTTCTAATTTCCACATATACATCTAAAAGTAATAGCACATTAATTACTTACAAGTTACATACATATACTCTAAGTAGACATTTCATAATTTTTTTATGTGTTATACTCATCATATAAAATGACTTTTAGACAATCAAATTGTCAGACAGTTGAATATCCATATACGATTATAATGTTTAATCAATACAGTCATGGAATATTGGAATAAACTGTATATATATGTATATATGCATCATCATCGCCGGTCTAAGAATCAAATCAAAGAAGACATGTTATACATTTCTGTAAATGGCTACTACATTTATAAAGCTAAGCGTTTATCGATTATTCTGCTCTCAAAATATATATGTATCTCTATATGTGTACGTGATACAAGAAATTAGAAATAATTTCTTCTCTCTTTCGGAGCAGTGGTCTATAGTCATTTTAAAAATACATGTAATATATATAGAGAGCTTATATGAATAGACAATTTATTATTATGTATATTGTAATTTGGCTGCTGTGTGTAGAATAAATATTAGATGCATTTTATTGGCATTAGAGAAGAATACATTTCTTATGTATTTGTGTATGTAAGTTGAATTCCTGGAGAAAGATATTGATTTTTTACAATTTGCTATTGGCTCTCTTTTGATTCTTGAGTTTCTGTATTACAACATTTTTCGTTATTCAACATCATATAGATCCATCTTTCTTCAATCCGTCATGTGAAAAGAACACGAATCTTGTTATAAGTTGAAAGTGTTGTTGCTCAAAGCACAAAAGGGCAACTAGATTAGATTTTTGTGTTTAGCCGTCTTATAATAGATGTTAAACTTTTGATGCCAAGAGAGAAAGAGCAAAAATTGAAAGAAGTAAACTTGTGTGCTAAGTCTGTAAATGTCAGTGTGATTCCTTCTTCTTATAGCTCGTGGTAATTGAAGGAAAAGAAAGTTTGTTTCGCATGTGTTGTGTAATCTTTTCTCCCTTTTGATCTTTCTCTTCTCATTTATTTTTCTATCGCTTCACCTTCCATGCAAAAACTACTTTACGAAATGGAAGATTAACTACACATCCTGTGTCCGTGTGTACAGTGAGAACATCTCTAAATCTCATCAATTTCCTTTACACCAACAACTGTGACGAGTCCATTGGGAAGAATGACTTTTGCATATTTTGATGTCCGCATATCACTCAGTTTACGAGGAAGAAAAGGACTCATGTTTGGATCACGAAGTTCATAACAGCTCATATTTTGATCTAGAAAAAAAATAAAAGTAAATTATATATACATATACTTTGGTCAAACATGAAATACATAGAAAATGATAATCAATATGTCATTATCAAGTCACGGAGTCTTGAGCCTATAGTGTATCATTATCATCCCACTTTAGTAATTAGACTCGATGAGTTTGAGTGAAATGGAAATAATTGTAGGAGCATCTAATGTAGCACAACTAATCAGACTAATATTATAGTTCTCCTTTCATTAGATAAATACTTTCTCCTCTCTTTTCCTTTTCAACTTCACATCTGACATGAGACTATCGAACAGAGTTAATTTAGCTGATAGACTCACTGATGTCGTAATCCATTTCCACTTCATTTGTCAATTCAATGTTAGTCTCTACAATTCTGTATGGCTTTCTATTTGAAGAGAAAGTTGGAAGAAGAGATTGAGTTATTGACTAAAAGACTAATGGGTGATTGTACAAGAGAACGTAAAGTACACAATGAGAACAGAAAAAAACGTTGTGTGTGCTAATGAGAGGAAGAAGAGTAATATTTCTACTCTAGTCTCTAAATTTTTTACCTGTCAATAATGGTTGAGAACAAGATCTTCTATAGCCACCAGAAGTAGAATATCTGAGTACTCCACCACCAATCAAATTATTTTGTTTACCTCCTCCACCACCACAAGATCGATAGCTTGCTGGAAAGTCCGCTAAAGAAGTAGGACTAGGGTAATCATCGGTCAAAAGTAAATCAATACTTGAGCGTAAACATCGTATCAGACTCATCAATTAAACTAGACGTTTCATCATCACTTGAACTCAACTTTTTATGTAGTCGATGTCCACTACCACCAGCCTGTTTTAGATTACTAGATCTATTACTATGTCTTCTTGATTTCCCACCACCTCCACTTGTCATGTTATTGTCATGAATGTTGGTCACAGTACTTTGAGGTAGTCTAGTTAAGTCTGGTAAGCTTGAGCGTAAAATATTTCTTGCTGAGTGAGAAATTGATGAAGAAGATATGTGATGTTGGGGAAAACGAGGTGTTGTTTTGGCAGACGAATGTGGCTGAATTCCTATCGAGTTGTAAATGCAGATGAAGGAGAAAAAATAGAAAGAGGTAGAGAGAATATAAAAAAACAAGTTTTTAGTTAGTACATGAAAGCGTAAAAGAAAAAGTTTAGAAGATAGAGAAAACTACTGCAAGTACTGTACTATAATCTCTTGGATATTGTCATGAATGTTGGTCACAGTACTTTGAGGTAGTCTAGTTAAGTCTGGTAAGCTTGAGCGTAAAATATTTCTTGCTGAGTGAGAAATTGATGAAGAGGATATGTGATGTTGGGGAAAACGAGGTGTTGTTTTGGCAGAAGAATGTGGCTGAATTCCTATTGAGTTGTAAATGCAGATGAAGGAGAAAAGGAGTAAAAAATAGAGAAAATATAAAAAAACAAGTTTTTAGTTAGTACATGAAAGCGTAAAAGAAAAAGTTTAGAAGATAGAGAAAACTACTGCAAGTACTGTACTATAATCTCTTGGGAACTGTATATAGTACTAGCTACAAAACTTTGAATCTTTTGCAAATGAGAGAGAAAATGAAGATATATGAGTCAGTCAAAAAAGACAGGAGTGATAGGTAGTCTAATATATACATAGAGATATATATACTACTTTCTCTCTGAGAATGACATTTGCAAGTCAATGTACAAATGGTAAGTGTAATATTCTTTGAGTGGGAAAATGTTGTAGTGTACTACTAAACTTCTAATATAATTCGACAAGGCCTAACCCACAAAATTGTATGTAGTAGAGAAAGAATAAAAATGTATATATATAGTGGGAACACATCTTCTAAAAGTCAGACCATTATCTACTTTTCTACAAAGTCAGCAGAAACAGTTGTCAGCTTCAAGTTTGTTCTCTCTTTTATATATTCTAAAATTCTCAAAGCCTCCAGTCACTTTCATGTCATTCTATAAACCCAAAATCTAAAATAAAGTCGGCTTTTATATATATATATATAGAACTCAAAAGTAGTTGTAAAACCTGTGTTACACTTTACCTGCTCTCAAGTTTCCTGTGGCAGCTGAGGAAATCCGTCTTGGTGAAGATGCAGAGTAATCTTGGGCAGAGTAGAGAGATGTGTCTTCTTGAGATAACAACAGTGTTGTTTCAGAAGATGCAAACTGATTTAAATTCCTTGACAGGTTTCGAGTCCTATACAGTGTGCTTGGCTTCAGAAATTGAGTGCTGGAGCTCAATGCATCCTAAAAACACACAGGACACAAACAAACAACATAGTCTTGTAAAATACGTTGGGTAGACTGAATTTTATATCAATGTTTAAAATTGCTACAACAAGAAAGCAAGACACACACACACATGGTAAATATAAGAAGGATGTAATTTAATTAGGAACTACGTGACTTTAATAGACTTTGCTAGCATAAACTAAAATTGGTATTAGTCTCTTCCTTTTGCTTTACTATGTGATGTACTATGTATACAAAAATAATGTAGAGCAAACACAGAGAGAGAGAGGGGATAAACAAGTCTTTACTGTATTCTACCGAAAATTTGAGAATTGGACTGTGACAGGTGTACGGAGGAAGATAAGAGTTTACAATACTAAAAGTATATAGTACTCTATACAAATTTAAATATATATATAGAAGCTGCTATAGTGGAATCTGTCTATAACGGCGACTTTCCAGTCTCCTGGCTTAAAGCCTATCTGAATACATTATATCCACTCTCTTTATAACGATTCTGTATATAAGAGTATTCTGCATATAACGGTGTATTTCCACCCAATTGTAGGAAAAGTGACTCTCTCTATAACGATAATAAAATAAAAACAACATTCTATTTGGTATTTTTGCCATTTTCTGGAACAGGAGTAGTGAAAGTTGTGGAAAATTGTGTCTGATATCTGAGTAAAGCAATAGTTCAGATCTTTGGCACGTTGAAGCAACTCAAGTCAATGCTACAAGTAAATTTGACTATGTAATTCAGTATTTCGATCGGAAAAAGTTCTCTCTATAACGGTCATGCGCTTCATTTGTTCCTAATACCGGTATAGACAGACTCTGTTTATAAGAGTGTTCTGTCTATAACGGTGGAAATTGTTTGGATCGTTATAAACAAATTCCACTGTATATCTATAAAAGACAAGACTCAAACTCAACCTTTTGTAGTTATTCTCTTTCTCTACTTTCTCTTTCACTTTCACTCTCACAGTAACAATGAGAAACTATCTGCTTGACACCTTTATACTCAACTGGAGACTACCTGAGGAGAATTTCAGAGTTTTTGCAATGAAAATGGCTCATGCTGTCTCTATATTATTGTCTACATAGAGAGAATAATGTAGGACAGAAAATGAAAAGAGGATTGGACTTTAGGAACATTTGTCAAATTTCCACATTTATTGTACACCTGTGTTCTCTCTCTATATATACTTTCTAATAAGAGCAGAGTGCCCATGCATTATAGTTTCTAAAGCTTAGAAAAAAATACATATAAAATACATATAAGAGAAAAAAATATGCATGATATAAACCTGACTAGTAAACTTGGTCACTCTAGGCGAAATGTATTGATCAGCATCATCATCCGTAGCAGGGAAAGAGCTTGTTCCAATCTTTGCTTTAGACGGAAGTAATGTGAGCTCACTTTTCCAATTTAATTTTTTCACTGACATTTTCCCTTTCCCATGACTTTTACTAGTTCGTAGCTCATAAGGGGAAATTGTACAGACAACTTCTAAAGCAGTAATATCCGTCTGAACACCAGAATGAACTTTGGACAAAAATCCCAAATTATTTCTTTTAGCACCACCACTATTCCCACTAGCAAGTCGAATCAACTCTTTACCACTAATATAAGCTCTATACTCTTTATCAACACTTTCTGAAAAACCACCAACAGCTCCTTCAGTTTTTTCATCTTCATCTTCCTCAGTATTCTCAGGCAAATCAAAACTTTGACTATCCATCATTTTACGAAAGTCACTAGCATTCTCATCATTCTCTGTATTATCATCATCATCATCATCATCTTCATTGATACGTACTCTTTGCCTTCTTGTTTCTTGACCACCACCACCACTTGATGTTAAATCTGTCACTTTCACCAATTGTGGTGACTCTTGACCACTGGCTAGTTCTTGAGCTTCCTCTGGCATGAGTATCAATTCTATATCATCTACTATTGCTTCAGATGAAATAGTATCATCATCATTCTTCCTCTTCACCTTGATTGTCTGTGTAATTATCACCATCACCTTCTTCATAACATTCAGAAGATTCCAATAATTCTTCACGATTACTATCACATGATACTCCTGGTTCTTCTTCAGCAGCTGTAGCTCCTTCAAATTGTTCGATTTCTGACTTGGTCAGTTTTTTGGCAACTTGACAACTAGTTGAGCCGGTTGGAAGATATCACAGGTGCTTCTGATGTTGATGACGGAATGTTGAGTTCACG
This sequence comes from Oncopodura yosiiana, assembly GCA_009869805.1. NCBI lineage: Eukaryota > Metazoa > Arthropoda > Collembola > Entomobryomorpha > Oncopoduridae > Oncopodura > Oncopodura yosiiana. Next base: position 17,234 of record VCNE01002082.1, read on the forward strand.
AGTAGTTATCAACGTACTTTCACTAGTTTCACCTGATGTTGTACTTTCTAAACTTGACAAGTCGACTAATGTACTAACTTTATTGTTGTCACTTTCAGACATAATTAACACTGTCTCATTATTTCTCTACGTCTTGCTTGAATATAAAAATATAACTAATTGATGTTGTGACATTTTAATGAATTATGCATGAACTTCTTCACCTCTTTGTATATATGAATGTATTTTTTTGTGATATCAACTTTCTGTAAGAAAGTCAAAGTCAGTAGCTCAAGTCACTGACTGGAGAACTCAGCTGCGAATATATTATATTACGAACTCAGAGTTCACTGAATAGTGTAGTGAATGAACATCAGCATTTTTTCTTGGAGTGAGTCTACTTACTATTCTAAATTCTACTGTGCTCTTCTTCTATCTCTTTCACTACTATTTGAAGAGAGAATTCTGGGCTTATTGCAAAGCAAAGTTAGTGACATGGGTAGTAGAAAGAAGCAAGCTGTAAGAACGTAATAAGTTGAAGTATAAAGTTCTCCGAAGCTGAGCAGCTTTGTGGAGAGTGTACAAAGATCGATACTGAGTCCTATAACATCACCACCAACACCAAACCTCTGTCTTCTTTCTTGCTACTACACTTACTAACAACCATAGTACAAATATACAACTGAAAAAGTTCCACCGTAATATATATAGCCACTACTATAGTAGAGAGTCCTGTAGTGGTTTCCAAGTTGAGTATTACTCGAGTAATAGTCAGTTTACACAAAAGGAAAAAAGAACGACACGTAGGTTTCTCTATGTGACTCTCCAGTTAGAAACACTATGATGTGGTAAATACACAAAAGTCTCAGTGTAGTATAACAGGACTCCAGCAATCTTCTTTACTCATCTTGTTAGATAGCTTCATATCATGTAGCATGAGAAGAGGAAGAGAAAGTAGCGAGGACAGGACTTTCTCAAGTGGAAAATATTTTGAGACTCTTGTTTGGACTCTATACGTGGAATTAGTAATGAAAAAATTGTATATGAAGTTGAGATTTTGAGGCTTGACTCTAGAAGATGAAGAACTAACATAATGAAACAAGTAATAGGGCAAAGAGCAACATGGACTATAATGTTTAAAGTTATGTAAAATGTAAGACATCTTGTAACTTTTTTCTAATCTTGTTAGAAGAATAGAGAAAAAGTTTAGACTTTTTAGTTAGACAAGTCTGTAAAAGTATTTAGTAATGTATATAAAAACCTCATCGCATGACATGAGAGTGACAGGCAGGAGCATATTAGAGTTATTAGAAATGTAAACACGTTATTATAGACGCTCTTTGGCTCCTATGTCAAAAGCCCTAGGGTAATCTATCTGTTATGCTAAATTTATCTTGTATCTCCATAGTGATCTGCAAAAGAGGATGGAAAAAGGGTTACAGAGAAGTTGAGAGAGTTCTCATGTTTCTTTCTACACATTGCTATGATACAAATGGAATGATAGCTATCGGATATTAATAAATTCCTGCATTTGATACTATATATCTATTCCCATTGCATTGCTCTATTTATTCAATGATGTAAAAGCATTCCTAAAGGTTCTATGATAACGAGAGAGACAGAGAAAGTGGAGGAAATTGGACTCGCGTTTCTAAAAATTCTAATACATTACTGTTAAAATATTTCACGTTTCATAAATAAATTACAGAGCATGTACATATATGTATGACATTGCTTCTTTGAACTGACATCATTTCAGGCAACTCCAAATATATGTGAGTAAAGGCGTCTTGCTTCTGCTTTTTACAAAATGAAGCAATTTTACTTGATAGCATATTTATTACGTTGACTGGATATTGATGGTAAATAAATTGATCAAGAATAGCAAACACATCATAAAGGGTAATTTCCTTTAAAAACCAAATGTCATGCTGGGAAAGAAATGACAATAATTTGATAAATGTGCATGGAGTCGAATCAGATTACACTACATTACAGAAGATGTATGAATATCTCTTAATACTAATATTTTCTTTACTACAAGTTTTGTAAATGCAAAGAACTGTTTCTCAACTGTTGGCTGGAATATTTTTCTTTTATAGAAAATCAATCGAATCAGATTACACTACATTACAGAAGATGTATGAATATCTCTTAATACTAATATTTTCTTTACTACAAGTTTTGTAAATGCAAAGAACTGTTTCTCAACTATTGGCTGGCATATTTTTCTTTTATAGAAAATCAGCAAAACATTTTTGTATTCTTTAGAAAAATGATATATAGATAGTGATACATTAGCAAGGAAAACACATTACATACAACAACATGTAATTTTGTAGTAATATGAACTTCTAAAACTATTGTTTTGAGACAGCAGATTCCTTCCTAGCAGCATCTTGTAATAATTGAGTCTCCACTTCCTAAAAGATATGAGAGATATATATTATTGAATTATAACAATAAAGAAGCATTTAAAAAGAGCTTAATTACATCTGCTGGTAGTTGTACATATCGAATTACAGACCCTCTTATAAAACAATTCTTTACTGACAACTGTAAAACCACAATACAAATAAATTATAAACAAATTATCATAACGTAAGTACAACAATGTAAATTATTATTTTTCTTACCATGTGTGGGTATTTATCGGGATCTGTTACACTGATGTCTGTTAATTTTAAATTAAGGTACTGGTCCACTGAATGCAGCACGCCACAAATTCTGAAAATTGTAAAGGAAGTTGTTTCATGATTCACGTGTCATGATGTACTAAATAAATAATTTTATATAAAACTTACGAGAGATCATTCTTCAATTCAACTATAACTTCCTTTCCTATTAAAGACTTGAAAAAGGAGTAGAACAACTACAAAAGAAAGAAATGAATAAGTAATTACAAAATCAACAAGATCACATTCAGTGAGTCATTTAATTTCTTAACCGGCTTGAATTAACCTCAGCCAATTAATTACTTTTGATAACAAATTCTTTCAGACTACTTACCATCTTGAATTCTATTTACTTATGCTCTTTGCTTGAAGAAGCAAAACTGCTGTGGTCATTAATTAATTTAATTAAACTACAATTTTTTGTTGTTGATTACTTTTTGATATTTTTGTTGTCGTCTCTCAAAATCAAAAGGAAATTCTCAGCCGCCACTTTAAACTTTAAGTGCGCCAATTTTCAAATTGATAAAGTGATATAGCAAAAATTGTGTTTTCTGTCATCCGGTAAAAAAATCAGCTTGTTTGCAGTGGTTGTCAATATTTTTGATAATTCATAATTTTCTTTATTAAAATCTGTTGGAATCATGATGAAAGCTAGTGGGTTTACTTATTCTGATGTTCCTAATGGACCAGTTCAACATCATTTTTCTCCATACACTGATAATGGAGGGTAAGAGATTTTTTCTTGTTGTGGTTCATTTTCATAAGAGGCTTAATTAAATTATTTAACTTTATGTAGGAGCATTGTTGCAATTGGTGGTGATGGATTTGCAGTAATTGCTTCTGATACTCGATTAAGTACTGGCTACCAAATCTATACTCGAGATCAACCAAAATTATACAAATTGAGTAATTGGACTGTCTTGGGTTCTTCTGGATGCTGGTGTGATGTTTTAACGATGACTCGTCTAATTCAAGCTAGATTGAAGGTTGATGATTTTTTTAAATCAAGTGAATTATCATAATATACTTACTAATTTTTCTTTCTTTCTTTTTAATATAGTTGTATAAACATCAACATCAAAAAGATATGTCAACTGGAGCAGTGGCTCAAATGTTATCAACCATGTTGTATCAAAGACGTTTCTTTCCATATTATGTATCTAACATTGTTGCTGGATTAGATGAGAATGGACAAGGAGTTATTTATAGTTATGATCCAGTTGGTCATTGTGACAAAGGTACTTTTGAAGCAAGAGGATCATCTGGAGCACTTCTTCAACCTCTTTTGGACAGTCAGATTGGATTAAAAAATATGCAAATTAAACCAACTGACCCACTTACATTGGATAAAGCAATTCGTATTGTCAAAGATGTATTTATTTCTGCTGCTGAAAGAGATATTTATACTGGTGATGGAATTCTTGTTCAAGTTATCACCAAAGAGGGAATTAAAGAAGAAAAAATGCCACTTCGTGGTGATTAAATCATTTCTACTATATACTCTCCTGTTTCTTAATTAAACGGTGGTTTGTCTAAATAAATAAATAAAAACTTTCTATTATTGCATTATTATACACATGAGTAATAAAATAAAAATAAAGCCACTAAAATGATCATTCTTATTAGTATTGTACTGTGAAATTACTGCATGATTTATTTGATTCGTTAGTTATATATATATAGACTTTGTAATGACAGTTGGAATTAATTATGAAGAAAGAATACAATTTCTTATAACAGCATTGAATAGCACATGAGTACGACGAAGAGAATTGAAGCTGTCTTATATTATTATGTGCTTTCTCTTCTGATGAAATGTACAACTTTTTTTTAATAATTGCATATATATAAAAGATTAATTTGATAAATGGGTCCATTATTCAAGGATTTTTTTCATTATATTTTCTTACGAGACGCCCTCAAGGTAAAGTGATTCAGCAAATGCAAAAATCACTTTATTTTTTCCCAGAGGGCCCTGGAAGAGAAGAAAAGAAAGCAAAATTATTATAAATTGATTTATACTGTTCTCCAATGCAAACACTACTTGTTATATACTTACCTGGTGCCAGTGGCTGGCCCTTATCTTTTCCTCGTAATTTTAATCCAACAGCTCTTTCCATTTTTGCAAGGATTGTTTGATTTGGGATACCACGCCCAGCTTCATAATCAGTTACAACTTGTACCTTCTCACAGATTTTCTAAACAAATTATATACCAAAATTAGATTTAATATATAATAAATAAGTCTAAAGATTTAATTTCGTTGTGTTACCGTTGCAAGGTCCTTTTGACTCATTCCTTTTGCTTGTCTTCCTTGTTGAATCAATTTTCCGACATCCAAAGAGACTTTATCATGTTTCAGTTCTTCTGTTTCTCTATCTAATTTGGCCGTATTAAGAGTAGTAGCATGTTGTTTATTCTGTGCAGCTCCTTTAGGCAAAATGGAAAGTTATTAATTCATTCTCTTTCAAAATTTTATTTTACTAACCAAATTTTTGTTGAGTCTCCACTGCCACTCCTGTTCTTCTAGCTGTATTTACAGCCTATAATAATATAACTTAATGTTAGTAAACAATTCAGTAAAAGAGAGTGTATATTTTTTTTGTATATTATTATTACAATACCTGTTCAGTTTTCAAGGCAGAAGCCTTCGGTGGCTTCTTTCTAAGGACAGTTACTTCTGTATCCATTTTTATCAAGGATATTCAGTTACCTAA
>VCNE01002086.1:0-34164 GCA_009869805.1 Oncopodura yosiiana
GAATAAATGATATCTTCTTGGCATCTTCATTTTTTTCTTCGACAAGTGGTGTGAGTCCTTATGACATCTTGTACGACTACTATACTCACTCCTCGTTTTTTGAAAGCGTTTTCTTCAAGCTTTTTTAAAGCTTGACTCAAATCCCATAGTTCCTCTTGTAAAACTATTTAGATGTACATATAAATTTATAAATGATGAAAAAATGTCGAGAATTTTTGCGTCGTTGTATATATGAGTATAGAATACAGTGAAAAAAAATAAACGTGAGGCAAGCACACACATATACACAAATTATTTACGGCAATGGTCAGTTTAGTTAGTCCAGTAGTCAAAGCTTAGATTTATTTGATGAGCACAATACAAATATACACAAAAAGAATAAATCAAGGAGGAGAATATAGCTTCTGATAGTAAAGATAATATGGCTACATAATTTATATTGATAGGAATTGATGTATGTTAAACACAAGAACTGGATACTCTAATACTCTCGATACTCTGATGATATATAAAATCTCATAAAGATGAACTGCCATCATAGAGGATCAGGAGGACACTAGTTTGAAACTAAACAGCTGTCGATTACTCTCTCTTATCTGTTTTATGATGTGATAATATTTGCTGAATGTTGTAATCGACTTGGTCCTCTTCTTCTTCTGCTTACTGTCCATTCATGTTGTAATGTTGATATAAATATATATATATATATACTACTTTATTTCAAGTACGTTTATATTACATGTTTAATGTCATGCTACTTGTATAATAATAATACCAACATATATATATATACATTGTACACATATAAATTGTCACAGCTGTCATTATGTCTGTTTCTTGTCGTGATTTGATATTTGATTTGAGGTGAGTTTCAGGTGTGCGCTTACCTAGACATAATCTCATTATGTACCATTTAGAGCTACACATGTTAAACTACTCGCGTGCCATATACTTTTAGTCTCTACTCTTACCCATTTATTGTCACACTTGACAGCATGTCTTTAAAAAAGAGGCAGAAGAAGGGAAATGTGATGATTATATATAGACAGAAGTGTTTACATCAATTAGCAACCTAGTGTCAATTGTTCTTTTTACCACATTGTGGCAGCATTTAACTACATCTTCTATGCCATAGAGCTTTATAACTTTTGAAAGGGGGAAAATAAAAGAATTAAGGCAGACACTAAACTGTGAAGCTCAATAGAAGGAAAAGGTAATAGGTATATTATGTCTAAGAATCACAGCAAGAAAGAAACATGGAAAGAAAAAAATTGTGCTCGAAAGCAAATTTTTAGTATAGTGAAGATAAGACAAAAAGAATTAATGAGATTTTTTTTTCTTTTGAAACCTTCTACTAACTAAAAGTGAAGTATCAAAGCTACCAAGTTGCATACTTTAGTTGAACTAATGTCAGTACAAGACAAGAAGGAATGTATAATGCGTTTTCTTAGCTTTTGTCTTCTTTTCATTGCTTTACATCGACAAACTGCTTCTATTTTGTATCTAACAACATACAAATTATTGTGTAGTTTTGAGGAATATTATGTCTGTGTATTGGCATGCTTGACTAAATATATTGAGAGAGTTTTTAAATTAAATTGATGGACTCGAGATAGATAAAAAGATTTGCAATTTGATGCATGAAATTTTTTCTGTCATCAGTAAAGACATCAGTATGTATATATCTTATTAAATGTAACAACACATGGACAGCAAGCGAAAAATGAATTAATAGGTTTTTGATGAATATGTATGTTTTTTCGGTACAGTAATAATATTAGTATGTAAATTTTTAGTCAATTTTTATAGTGTGAGTATGCAGATGGTCTGTATAGAGAAACTCTTTATAAAGTCATTTCCTATTTCATTTAATCTAGGATCAAGAGTTAATTGCAATGTATACTGTAGACGACCTTGAATGTTGAAATTAGCAACAACTGACAGTCATGACATGCATAATATTTAGCTTTCTATGCTTATTAAGCATGTTATATGTAGCGTATATGTGCTTAGTATAAATAATAGTGTTTCACTTGTTGAGTATTGTCCTATAATCCGTTTACGATTAGTATAGAAAAAAAAACTAAATGAGTTTTGAAATTGGTTAAAATAGTAAATTAAGAATGAAAGAATTACGGTAAGAACATTGAAATGAGACCTAAAATCAAGTTTTGTGTTTGACTCCTTTTTTATTCCTCTTGACGAAAAAAGTCTCATCATGGCAATTTTATTCTAGTTTCTATTGCTCTATTCACCTAACCTATTGAATGGGAGTAGAAATGTTGTCATTTATCCATAGCCAGTATCATTTCAAAAGTAGTAAACGTAAATACCTCCTAGTGGTAATGAGACAGCGTGTTTAGTTTAGATAGTGAGGGCAATATTACATATATATGCAATTCTATTGGGTATATAGCGAGTCAAGTCAGGGAGAAAGAAGATGAGCATTGTATTGTTCTTCAAGACATTGACGACTGACAAAACATGAGCTTTAATTTGACTCTTAAAAATTTTATGGGTGCAAGTTTTGTCATTTTCTTTCCTCTTTTCGTCTTCTTGGTGTTCTTTTCTTCTCTCTCTTTGAGCCTCCAACTATGGCAATGTTACAAGTATACTATGTTACTATTACGATTTTGTAAAAACCACATAGCATACCATATAAAATTCTATTACAGAGAAAAAGAAGAGAGTAACAAGTATCCTTGTGGATTAGAGTCTCTTTGCTCTTTTTGCTACCTTTTTTTATATGCTCTTATTCTTTAAGGAAAGAATTCCTTTCGTCAATGTTAAAATCTCTTGTCCAATGTCTTGTGGATATTACCACTTTGACGAAGTAAAATTACCGTCATTGCCATTGCCACACAATCTCTTTAGCCCATCTACTCTTCTACTCCATGGGATACGCAATCTGAAAGTATAGAACATTATCTTCACTTATGAATCTCTTACTACACTCTTTATACTCTCCTTCTTTTTTCCTTATCTTTGCATCCATCTCAAAAATGTTGGAAGTATTATATATTTATATAGCGTTTTATGTGGTGAACTTACACATTATATTACGATGTACCTCATGACTCTTTTTTATGTACTTGTTGCACTTGATTCTTCTTCTTTATACCATATTACTAAATATGAGATGATGACACATAGACTATAGAACTACACGCGAATATGTGATAAGAAATTTAGAAGTATTTGAAATTTTTAGTCATTTTTTCTGTGGTGAACTCTTTGCTACATTACTACTTTATTGATGAATACTATAATGACTGCCTTGACATTTTAGACCTCTTTGGTTACATTGCAATAATTTGAATATTAGAGCTTGAGTGTCCATTATTTTGATTGTGCTATCAAGTACTTATACAATAACAGTATTATAACATTAGGAGAATATGTTGTTGTATTGAGAGAGCCAGATGATCAAAGAGAAGTGAATTGCCGAGTGAGTGTGAGAGAGAATAGCAATGTCAAGGGGCTATGATTGATTAGTCCATGTATATTACGTATGACAATTACAATCTCCCTTGTGAGTTACAATTTCAACTTAGTTGAGTTGAGTAGACGAAGAACCACAGATGTACATATATAATACGCCGGTATTATTTAGTTAGATAGTTGCTTGATATACAATAATGCATTCTTTCCTTATAGCTCATTCCTTCTGGTTCCAAGTTTTTGAAGCTGAAAATAATCAGTTGACACATGAACATAAATGTAAATAATTCATGCAATAATCAAGCTATATAGGATCATAACTATCAGAGAGAGAGAGGATGCACGGCGAATTGAATATTGAATGAAAGTTTGAGTGTTGTAACCAACTATACAAAGATCGACAACATAATAGGCATATATAATAGATATATATATATAATTTCCTTATATATTAGTGATGCAGTTGTAACTTGTGTTGTTCACTCATATATAGAGGACGACAATAATGTAATGTATCACATACATGGAAAAATATTCGCTCTTTTCCTTGCTGTCGTTTTGTTTGTTACCTTTTTGATCCACTCCCAAATGTTGTGATGCTTGATTTTTTTTTCGTTCCTCCTCTCTAACACTCATGGTGTACCTCTCTTTTTCGTCTTTATTGAAAGAGAAAGAGAGAGTAAAATTTCTACGTAACAACTAAAAGTGTAACAATGGAATGAGAGAGAGAAAAAAATGTATGTTAGACTCTGGCTTTTATATTGCAGCAGTCCTTTTCATGTTGTTTGTACTATTGTAATAGTGTGTATATAAGCCTAACTTACAATCAGAGGACTTTGAGGAAGGTATAGCTAGTAATATTGCATAAAAGTTTGTATATAATAAAGAAGACCCTACTCTACCCGGGTTAGTGTTTTGGTTCCATCTCACTGCCTTAAAAAAAGGTCATCAAAGCATAAATAAGGAACATCAATCTAGGTTTCAAAGTTTGTACATACTTTTCAGCCAGACATATTAAAGAAAAGTCTTTTTTTAAGAGAACCTTTTCTCAGCACAAATAATTTAGATACTGGTATGTGTTCTTCAATTTTGAACTGAAAATTGAAATTCCACATTTACCTTAGTCAATAATATATTTGTTAGGCGAGTTAAGAGCCTGTTGAAACAACACACTATAATATTTGAACTTGATGGCAGTTATCTAAAGCCTTATTATAACTTTTACTACTTACTACAGAAAAGAGTCATAACTATGTACTAAAACTCCGATACTGGTTATATAGCCAGAAGAGTCATAATAATAATCATAAATATGTGCATAAATATAAAGTCTAGTAGAGTAAAGTACATTGGCCTAGCATGAACAGAGCAAACCAAGGCGAAGGTCCTAATCCATAGTAGTAGTAAATGACTTCTTTCTGTCATGTCATGTCAGTCACTCACTCAATTTCTCTCTCTAAAAGATTTTCTACCTAGTGTAGTATAACACAAAGACTACACTTGTTGTAGGTTTATTATTGTTTCTCCATAAATCAATTTCAGTTTACTGCAAGCTTATAAAGCTAAACTTGTATTTAGGTATAGACTATGAACTATGTTGTCTATGATATATATATTCAATATTCTAATAAGCACAGAATAAAAATGATATAAGTGATTCTTAAAAGGTTTTCAATTTTACGCTTACTTTTATAACAGTGGCGGTAATTGTAAGAGTTTAAGAGGAAGGGTTAGAACACTAAAACCAATATAGTGATTACCTTATTGACAGAACATAAGACGAGTAAAGGATGGATTATATAGAAATGGAAAGAGAGAGAAAAAAGAAATAGATGCAAAGGCGTATTGTAAGATACATAGAAGAGTGTATAAAGTAAAGCACAATGAGTAATTAGAACTTGTTGTACTTACTACAGGCAATGTACACATTTTAGAACTTTTTTTTACTCCAAGCCGAGCGAGTGTAGATATACTTGTAAGCCGTTCATACTAATGGTGGTAAAGAAGTGGACTGAACTACTACTATAGTTAAACGACTGACTCAATAAGAAGAGTGAGTGAGTGCGAGAGTAATATGACTTTGTCTCAACTGGTTTTCTTGTGGAGTAATTAGTAAAAAGGGTTTGAAACATTGAAACACGTTGACCGAAAGCAAGGTCGTAAAATTGCAATGAGTTGCATAGCTGAGCAATGTTAATTCCAATTAATGGCGCTAAGCTCTCTAATGTTAATGGAAGATATGTAAAATATGTAGTCTACTACTATTACTACTACCACTATTTAATATAAAGCTCTTATGATGATAATGTTGTGTACATTGTAGCAACATGTTGGATATTCTTTGTAAATACATTTCTTCAAGTATTAAACTATATACATAAGTACAAACGTACTATACTAACTAAGCTTTTTGTATCAGGTTTTTTGGTTTGCCTTTAGTAAAAGAATAGGATGACCGCAAGGCAAGGGTGAGGCTGAATTTTGTATATCTCTTTTCCATCGCGTTCTATGCTCTCTCAAGAAGTTAATGATGGAATTAAAAAGGAATTTTTGTAATATTTGTGATGTTAGAAACTCTTGAGTAAAATTAAAATCTTTTCTCATCTCTAAGATGTTTTCTCTAGAGACATTGTAGTAATAGTCATTATATCTTCTAGCTAAAGTGTGCTATAGCCCATAGGGTGCATCATAAGGTTTAGGAATTAATTTTTTAAGATGTACTTCAAAGTCTCCAACTATCACATTAACATTTGAGTTTTTACTACAAGGTAAAAGCAGTAGTAGTAATATCTAACAGTGTTGGAAGTCAAGTCTCTTGTCAAAGAGTAACTTTAGCCTGCTGAGATTTTGAAAGTGTTTAATTCTTTGGAAGCTAGCTAATGAGTTTAGCCGGTTTTTATATGCTGCAGACAGACTTTAACAATTTCTGCTTTAGAGATTGTATTATAATTTTGTTCTTCCTCTCTCTGTGAAGCTGGCCGTCATGTCTTTTCTCCTTTGGTTCGTTGAGTCCTTGTGAATAAAATAAAAATGAATCGAATGGATATGTAAAGAAACGAAACAGTTTCTGATTTTTATTATTGTGTATACATTAGTATTTGGAATATTTCAACCATTCAAAAAGTATATTTCTTATGTGGTAAGATCTCTTGAACTTTTTTTCAATGATCAACAGTTAACGGAAACCATGTTACATAAATGCTATTGAATAGTTTACTACGACAGATGATTTAGTTTATATAGAAGAGAGTTGTACAGGTATTCTGCTTTAAAGAATGTATTTTCTTCTTCTTGTTGGTGCCTTTTCTCGTAAGACCCTGTTTGTCCTTAATCAGTAAGTTGGTCACAGTATGTTCCTCTTCTTCTTTGGATCTCTCTTGTGTTCTTCCTTGTCTAAGCTCCCCTAGAGCTACGGCTGATGTCCTGCTGAGTCTTGGCTGTGAGGTCTCCTGTTGACCTTGCTAGTATTTGGTATTATTCCTTAGATTTGTACACATACTTTGCTATTAGTATGCTCTCCTAGTCCACACTAGTCGACTCTCTAACCCCAAAAAAGAGCTCTAGAGCTTGCTTTGGTGAACAGCAGGATTTTTTTGAGAGAAAATATCCGTGAAAAATAACGAGGGTGGAGCAGATGAGAAAAAGAAGAAGAAGACAGAGTAGTAAAGCGGTGTATGAGAATAGAAAAAGTAGATATATATATGAAGAATATATGTTTTCAAACTGTACAACAAACTTCAAAAGAAAAAGAATATATATACTAAAGAAGAAAAAAGGAAACTAAACCAAAGAGCCAGTTTTCTTGTTCAATTTCTACTAGTACAGTGGGGTCTCCCAAAAAATTCTATGTCAATTTTTTGACTTCACCTGTTATTCCTTCAAAATATATTTATATAATATGATGAGTATGAATTCAGCATATGAGACTACTTCCAAGTATTAGTTTTGAAAGATACGTAAATGAAAGTGAGAATTATAAAAAAATATTGTTAGTCCTATTGTGGCAACAACAGGGTATCTATCATTTATTTCTTCGTTATGCTCACGCTTGAAAATATATAATACAATGTTGAACATTAAAAATTTTTCTGAATCTCTCACTCATCCATCTTATTTTATCCCATATATACTATACCTTTAAAGATATAGATTTCTTCTACATCAAAAGTCAAAGGAACTAATCTAGTGTAATGTATTATTTGGAAGAGAGTGAGCAACAATCACTTAGAAAATAACCGTAATTCAATATGTGCATTAAGAAATTAGGGAGGAAAAAGTTTTATCAGTAGAGTGAAGCGCAAAGGGAGGAATAGTAAATTGAAGGGCAGAGAGGGGAATGTATAATAGCAAACATGGTGAATAACTTGATGTTTGGTAATAGTTACATAACATATTAGAAGATGAGCTGATTTTTTAGTGGATCAAATGCTAAAGTTGCACTAACACAAATCAGCAAGGGTCCCCACAATAAAATGCAATAATATCCACTTCTGTCTCACACACATCACATAAGATGAGAAAGAGTACTTTAACTACTACCTTACAGATATAGTCCAAAATAAAATAATTTTGTTCTATCTCTCTCAAAAGGAATTTCAAATGATCAGTAGCATATTATAGTGTAGTACTCCACTAAAAGAATTTCATGTGTCCCTATGGATTTTGCTTACTGGTTTTTATTTTTTAGAGGCACACCCTACCAAAGAGATCACATCATTGAAAGTTGAAATTATTCTTTACACACATACTGCGTGAGTTCTATAGCTTATTGACAGATGCTGAGAGAGAACACAAGATCTTATAGATTCAAGTGTAGAGCATTTTTTTTCTGTTATCTCATCATATCATTCACAGTATTACTATAGAGCACAGCATACATTAAATAGGTTTTCTATCTAGCATGTCTATATTCAATTTTGAAGTATTAAAGATGACAAGGACAACAGTTTAGTATGTCAGCACATTCATAAATTCCATATGTGTAATTTTTTCTTACCTTCTCTTTCTCCACTTGAAAAAATTTCACGAGTATCTGTAGTAGCTTCTCAAATCTCAAGTACTCTTTTGCACAAACATTTTATATTTGTATTTATATGATCAAATGATATTCATTGCTGCATTGCGGTAAACAGTAAAAAGCATTTTATAAAGAGCATCCATCCACATTGACATATAAGAATCTTCCTTCTACCTTATCTACTCTAATTGAAATTCAGAATGGAGCAAATTACTCACATTAATGCTACTCATCATTATTATAAAGAACACATAGTAATTTACTACATGCAAACAAATTTAATTGTACATATGTAAATCTACTTTTACTCTTGTTCTCTTGATAAACTTCTGTCTCTTATGTATAAACTGTATAGCATTATATACATTGTGGATATTTCTATCTCTCTTTGACTTGATTTGAGCCAGTCTGCTATCTTGACTCTTAGCTCTGTATGTGTGTGATCCATATCACGATGATGATGATGATGATGAGTAAAATTTATGGTGTGAACAAAAGGATTGGTGGTGTAATATGAAGAAACATGATACGACTACAGAGTGAGAGTTAACTTGAGAGCAGTCCAGTTTATACAGAATATACTTACTATATAATACAATACAAGTTTTATATACTTATTGAGTATCCATGTTACTAGATACAGTAAACTATAAATGGGCTTGCTGGCCAGAGTCAGTCTTATATACTTTATATATGTAGGTATTTGTATTGTATTGTACTTATACACACTCTGATGTGAGATGAGCCTAGAATAAAATACATCTTTCTTTCTCTACCTATCAATATAAATATATGATGTATTGTATTATTTTATATACTACTATACAATGTTGATAGAATAGAAGAGAATTTTTACGATGACGGCCTTCAAATCGCTCCATTCCAGTTTTTTTTGTTCACATTTTGTCTCCAGACTCACGCTATCAATTTTTTTCATGACTCTCTTGCTCTTCGTCTTGAATGTGTGTATTATAGATATTCCTCCGTGCTTGCTCTACTCTCAGCATGCTCAAAAAAGCATGTAGTATTGATCCATTATTATTCCATCATCGGTCATAACTCTATAGCTTTTATACTCACTCACCTACACCTCAATATTTCTGAATTATTATAATGCATCTCATCATCAAATACAATAAGAGATCCCATTATTATTAGTACTCTACAGCTCTATACACAGTTTATATTAGATACGCTCATGTATTACAAATAACAAATACTCTTAACTCACATGTCTACAAGATTGTACTAAAAAAGAAAAATTCAATTGTTAAAAATTTCAATTGAATGTTTCAAAGTAAGCAATGAAAAAAAATGTATGCAGTAGAAATCTTGATGAACTTGAATAACTTTTCATATGGCATAAATTCAATCCTTGAAAAGTTATTCTCTTGACTAAACTTGAAATATTACTAATGTCACAAAGATGAAATGTTGACTTCATCATCTTTTTTAGCTAGTTGAATTAATATATTATTATTTAATATATTTACTTGTAGTCTTCATGTTATTACTTTCTCACCAGGAATTGTTTCTCTATAAATTTTATACCGCTTTGACGCTAAACTCTCTTCTTTAGCAGATTCTTGTTCTTGAATTTGTACTTATTGACATATGAACATGATGAAGAGATACATCAAATATTAAATCAAAAGGTTTTTTAAAGTTGAAAGAATGTCGACTTAGCTGGTTGAAAAAATATTATTATTTTAGCATTGCAAATCTGAACAAACAACAATAACTAAATGAATTAATTTTTATATTTACAGATACGTCAAGAGAAACCTTACTACATAGCTGATGTAGAGACCGATAGCTTGGTAAGTCAAATTTTTTAATAACTCATATTTTTTCATAACTTTGATTTGCGTTGTATTAAGTACACCTGCAATAAAGCATAGTATATCCAGAAGAAAAAAATGTGGTACGGTTTTTTAGATAAGATTTTTATATACATTCTTATAAACTAAAAGTGTATTTAATAGTCATCTAATGTAATTCTTCTTTTCACTAAGAGAATTACTCATGTCTTTTTATTTGCTTGGCTTACTATTATCTTCCTTATGTTACAAGCAATTGCTTTGTCAAAAGTATATTACTTGACTATATATCTCTCTCTGAAGATTATGAAAATGCATGACATTACTAGAGTAGAAGAGTAGTTATGTAAAAGATGAGCACATTGAATGTGAGTAAGCAGAACATCAAAGAAAGAAGGATTTGAGTCGTTCTACAAGTTTTTTTTTACAAAGTTGTTTTGCTCATTTCATTCTTTGGTTTGCTGGCGCACTTGGCCAAAGTTGTCAGGAATTTACTTTAAAAATCTTCTTCTTCAGAGATGTACATCTCTTATGACTATTTGTTTGAGCATATATAGTAATAATAATACATGACATTAAAAATGTAATTTGATTCAAGTATTATGACTACATAATATGTTCAACTACTACTACACGTACAGATTAAAGCAACAGTAACAGCACATCTTTCATATAAATAAAAATGATCAAGTCAAAAAAGTCAAAGTCAAAGCTCATCAAGGATCAACTCTCTTGATGTTGTCAACTTTTTTACCTTTTGCTAAATTTAATAATAATAAAAGTGCACTTACATATAATAATAATAGCCATTAGCTGTGTTATGGTTGGTTGCTCTTAAAGTACGAGAAGGTAGTGGTTTCTGAAAAATGTATATGGAATTATGAGAGAGAATTTGTGATACGATGATGATGATGATAGAATATGATTATATATATGATATGACTAAAGTAACTTACAACTAGTTCTTCTTATGCATTTGATGATGTGTTGTGTGTGCCTGTAACTAATATTCATGTACAGAAACTAAAGGTGAGCAATGATGATAATATAGCATCATGGCTGACTGTTTTTTTTCAATAGCTAGTATTCCATAGGGTTCCACTGCTAACATTTCATATACTTCAATTTTCTGATACGTAAATAATTTCATGGCCAAAGCCAAACTCTATACTATACATTATTTTTTTAAACTTCAATTCTCCTAGGGAGTACCACTTGTTTTTTTACTTCTCTTCCTCTATCTTTTCGTCTGATATCAAAAAAGTCTTTCGAAACAGAGAGTCTCTCCCTCGATCAAAAGTAGACAGATAGGGAGAGAAAAAAAAGATATAAAATGAGCATTAGACCAATGAACATTTGAGCATAGGAACAATATAGCACAACAATGTTGGAATTTTAACAACATAATTGTGAGGTGTACATAATGATGACTTTTTTAGGAGTGTCAGGTTTTAAAAGGCTTTAAGATGCTGAATAAGAAGATGCACGTGTTTTTTAAGAATGAAGATCACTTTGCTAAACCTTACAATTTACAGAAATCATTTACTTTTATTACAACTTAACTGAATAAGTAGCATATAAATAGAAGGATTGCATTTCTGGTAAAAGTTTTGATGGATATCTCAGCTTTTTTGGATTGAAAAGAAAGATCTCTTCTTAATTGTTCAAAATGAAGAGAATGTTTCATAAGTGCTTTTTGGTCAAGGAAGATCTTTTTGTTAAAAAAATATATATACTCGTTTTAGTAATTCTATTGTCACCGAAAAAATATATACTCACTATGTGGCTCACCACACATCTTTTAAGAATTACATAGGTTAAATCATAGAGCAATAAAAGGGTCTTTGAACAAACGAGAAGACATGGTCCTCTCTAAAATTTAATCTTCCTTGGATATCATTCTGGATTTTTGGTTACATGACCGGTTTCTGGTATGGTAGGACGTTTTTGAGTCTCTTCCAAGTTGTTCCAAAAGACCTTTCTATTCTTCTATACTCCACCTGAATTTATATTCAACAAGAAAAGAGAGAGAGATTTTTTCTTTCTTTTCTATTTCCAAAGTATTTTTTTTTCTTATCTCAATTCTTTGGTCGTCGTACAGTCATCATCATCCTACTTCATCTCTGCATCTACCTAGCATTCTCATCATCATCATCATTGCTCTACAGTGCAACTTTTTGACTTTAATATGCCTCAGCGACAATAATTGTACACCTTTGGCTCTGCCTTTGACTGCACTATGATACGAAGATGTACATACATCAAGAAGACAGGGAGAGAGAGAGAAAAAAATCTCTATATCTTTCTTCATATACAGAATGTGTCATAGAAGTTTTCTTCTATATAACCACCACTCCTTAACTTTTCCTGTCCTGTCTATCCAAACTATTCGTCCAATCCATCTAAACTCTTTCATATCTATCTATCTCGTCGTCGGCATCCTTACATTAAAATGTTGTTGCTCATACATATATAACTTTACCTTCCTTACTCTCTCTCTCTGAGAGTTACAATCCTACAATGTTCTTCTCAAGTTTAGCTTTTGCTCCAAGACTTTGTAGTTAGAAAGAGAGAAAAATGTTAGTAGATTACATGTTATAGTGTTATGTGTATGTGTACACATTTATATGTTGATTCACTGGACTGCTTATAACTCACTATATAGTTATATTTAATGTCTTCTGAATGTGTACATTAGCAACAGCATGAGAAAGATGTGACTAGTATAAGACACAAGTTACGTGTGTGTGTTAAAAAAATTGAGTTAAGAGATGTTGGTTGTAGCGCTAAGACCTTCTGAACTGAACCATCAAGTCATTCAAGATTTATTGCCTATTCCTATCTTTCCCAACACCTTTTTAATGGCTATGTCCGAACGTCCTAGCCACTTTGTCAATCATTTACGTACCATGAAAGAGAAGAGAGAGAAAGATTTTATGTTGTATTGTGTTTCCAAGTATATCCCCGAAAAATAGAATCAGTCATGGACTACTTTGTGTATTGTATAGCACGAGTATAGCTCATTTTATAAATTCTCTCTAATCTACAGTTTTCCAGTCAGTTTCTTTCTCAAGTCAAAGTATCCCATGAGAAGTTCAATGTCAACTTACCTAAAGCAATATATCTTGTATATATATGTAGTAAGCACCTGCCGTAGAAAAAATAACTTACAATCTATGTATATAAATGCAAGAAAAGACAAAGCGTAGTCGTCTAGTCTGGTTTTAAGAAACAAATTGAGCCGTTATTGATGAGAGCTACATATAAAAGCTAATAGCACAACTTTTCTTTCGCATTATTGCATGTACACACTTTTTTCTCTCTTGATATAATGTACTTGCCCTGTCCATTATAGTTTATAGTAGCATACAACATACCTTTCAAGACTTGTATTTTTTGATTGCATTTCAATTCATTTCAACTCAATTGAATTACTTCACAAACTATAGAGTCATTGGAATATAAATTCAACTGTTAGTTTAACTATATACTCTTATGTACTTTGCTGAGCTGCTGCTGTCAAAATGACAGTAGTTTAAGAAAATGTATTGCTTTAGATTAGTGTGTAAGTATGTAGTACATACATATCTTCTTTGCTTATCATTATTTGACGCTAGTTTATTACCTCGTGTTGAATTGGAAACATAGAGACATGATGAAAGAGAGAAAGAGAAAAAAAAGAATTTAACTATTTAGAGCACGTAGTAGTATACAACACATATGTATATTTAATTGTTTTCTCAAATTTCAATATAAATTAAATATTTATTAAGTAGTCAATGTTTGTGATTATGTCAAAAAGTGTCAAAGAGTTTTGTATCATTTTAAGGGATTTATTATTGACATCATCATCATGTTGACATGATGGACATTGTACATGTGTAATATTGGTATTAGATATTGTTCCCTGTCAGGGAGACAACTTGTTCAAAATTGTGTAACCATAAAGAAGAAATGATAATAATGATGATGTGATGGCCTAGTGATATGGTCATCACATATACATATGAGAGTAGTACAATGTTGTATTCTTTTTGTGTATATACTTGATATATATATGTATATGTAGACCACTTGAAAATTCTCCTGCCTTGACTGATATGCTCTTTCTGATAAAATACAAATCATCATATAGTAGAGAGAGTCGACATGAGAGAGATTTGAAGTGAGCATTCAATAATATTAGTATATATGTACATATACATATATATATATGAGTCGTCATGTTATAAATGTTTGTTCTCTTTACTAAAAAGTATACATATATATATATATAGAAAAAAATGCATTTCATATGAATGTATGATGATGTTTGCTTGTTCGCTTGGCTGGACATGACATTCTCGTCTAGAATTATAAGAGTGTGTATATTACTCAACTCATGCTCTAGCCAATCCAGATTGCTCTTCTTGTCTATTTGTTGTATGGATATCTTCTTTTAAGTATTACACATCACTTCACAAAGAGCAAAATGGACAAGAACATTTTATATGTGCATAATCTACCTTCTTTATCTCAAAATTGCCCTCGCCTTAGTAAATATTATATGCACTTTTTTATGTATCTTCAATTGTACACCTACTACATACATAAAGATATATATTCATATCTATTTACCATGTTATTTACTTTACACAATCGAATAAAAAAAATGTTTCCTTTTTCACTATAAACTAAAACTATTACTATCAAGTCAAACCAAGGATACATTGCGATATTATTACTCGTGTTTTTTTTACTAATATTTAAATGATAATAATTTAACAATAACATTGCCTTTATAATATATAGAATACTCAAATACAAGTGTTTACTTTTGCACATATTGTAAACTCTGTCAATAAATATGGTAGGCTGGTGTTTATTTAATCTATATATTTTTATTCAAGAGCCTACGACAAAATTATTTTATTGTATGTGATGAACAATGATGCATAACTTACAAAATACAATAAAATCTTTCTCTACTACATTATTTATTTGCCATTTACAATAAAAAGTTGTATACATAAAAGATAACACTGGAGATAAGGACTATAAGTACAATATATTATAACCTTTTAATCTCTCAACGCTATTTATCTGTGAGTGACAAGTGAGCACCACTGACACTCAATGAGCTTGCTCTGATTACCTATATATGTTTCAATGTTTCAATGTTGTAGTACATGAGTATAAAATGTTCTTGTTGGAAAGAGAATAATTTATTGTCTTGTGTGGCATATGTAATATATGTTCTCTATATACTATAACCGTATCACTAATAACTTCTTCTATGCTATACTAGGTCTAGGTTACTACTATGTAGTATGAAGCTTACAAAATGTGAATAGTACCGTTGTAATTGCTTCCTATGTATATATATGTAGCTATGTAGTATATGTTAAAATTAATGTGAAATAATTTTTTTTCTTCTATGCAATTTACAGATGGTACAAGCAATCCAAGTTTTACGATTTCACTTACTAGAATTGGAAAAGGTAAGTTGTGTGAATTTTCTTTTATATACTTTTCAACATGCCATATACACTGAATATAAGTAAGAGTGAAAGAGTAAAGAACCTACTAACAACAGCGCGTAGCTTTCAACGTCATTTGTCATTAGTCTAGACCTCTATTATGTAACTCTGACATGATAGATGGAAAAGTTTTCATAGGGAATATAAAGCTCTATAGAATCCTGTGAGTGGCATAATGGTGGCAATCTCAAGGTGAAGTTTGCAGAAAATGCACTTTGGAAAAAGGGAACACAATACGAAAGAGATAGAGAGACTGCTGACTGAGTTTGCTTCTTTATAACTAAGTTGTTGTTGTTGTTGTAAATCAACGACAACGCACAGCAGCCAATGTCTGTCTATGGCATTATGATAGTATAGAATATAGGTTTTCAACTTTTCAACTCATTATACTTACTGTATAATGTATAGTTGAGAAGTTTGCAAGTTTACTTCCGTAGAGAGTATAACATAGAGTTATGACATAGTATAACATCTACAATGAATGCATTTTGTTTTCTTCTCCATGATGGACAAAAAGATATCCTTCTTCCAAATTGGTTTGTTTGATGAAAGACTTTGTAAATATGATGGAAAGATTGTTTAGTTATTGTATATAGTAGTGTAGAGTGAAATGCAGTTTTCCACTCGTTTAAAGTTTCCAGAGTTCAGAAAAGAGAGTAGTTTCCGTCACAAAATGGAAGAAGAGTGGGTTGAAACCGAGTGCGTAGATTGAAAGTACGCAACGCATAAAAGTTGAGTCTTTGATATGTAGGAGTTATTTTACCTCTTTACTATAGTAGTTTTCTCTATACTATTTCTTTGCACACAGATTCTCTCTCTCTCTCCATGATATCATCAAAACCACCAGCGTATACTTACTACTTAGCCGATGCAATTCACCAGAAAGAGAGAGAGTAGAGGATCAAAATCGAGTAAAAGCAAACTTTAGGAAACCTCCAGTCTTTTACATTCCCTCTGCTGTCAAATCCAGGTGACGGTTTGCGGCAGCTATATATCTTATGATGTGTAGCACCAGTCACTTTTCTCTACTACCAACTTTAGTTCCATGTTCCATTTCTCTCTATATAGATATATAAAGTTATTGAGCAAACTCTGTATCATATGCTCAAGTAGTAAGTAAAAAAGAATATTATGAAAACGACTAGGAGTTTTGGAAAGAGTTTCTAAATGGGAATGCTCAAAATGTTTTAACCGCAGAGTTTTGTGGTGAAAACAGCATTTGAGCTTAAAATTTTGGCGTATTTGTTAAAAGATAAAAAAAAGGTTTTAAAAATTATACTGTTTTTGCAATAAAATTTTTGCAAATATTCCTGATATTAATATAGTAAGAAAAAAGATATAAACTTGAAAAGAGTGGACTCTCACAACAAGTTTAAGTGTGATAATAATTTATACCTTATAGAACTAGTAATACATTATGTTCATGCAGTATAGATATATATACTGAACTTAGCTATACCATAGACAGTTAATCCTGTAGTCAATTCCATGTGTGAAAGAAAGGAGGATATTACATATTATCAATTCAGCTGCCTATCTATAATCTGTGTAGTATAAAAGACAGAGGAAGAGAGAAAAAACTTTGGTCGAAATTTATGTGTCAGTTCCCCATGGAAGGAGAAAAATGACTATGGACTTGAAGTTCTATCCTCTTCTGAGTATAAACTGCATATTGAATATAAGTACCATGATGTAACTATTGAAAAAAATCTTTGAATCTATCTCTCTGTTATAACATATATATTTTATAGGCATATGCAAGTTTAAGACACACGACGACGAGTAAGCAATAACTTGACGTATGATGGTGACACTAAAAGTAAAAACTGACTGCGGTAGGTAAAAACTAGTAGAAGAAGCTTCTGGATAGTATATAGTATATTTTTGTTAGAAGAGAACCAGCCATACATGGACCACGATTTTGCCATTCTTCTATCATCTTACACTCTCAGAAGAAGAAGACCACATAGATACACACATACATACATAGAAAGATAATATGGACTATGCAACAACAGAAGGTGTACATAGGCATTGTATAGTAATATTTGAATTCATTGCCAAAACATTTTCTTCTTCTTCTTCCAATCTATATACAGACAATAATGGACAATAAAGGAGAAGAGCAAATAGAAAAGAAAAAGGTAGGAGCAACAGCCATAGAAGAATAGACAAACATAAACTTATGGGCAAAGAAGAAGAAGCGTATGTTGCAAAAGTCTATTCATATATTTGTTGTATATCTTTTAAAAAACGATTCGCATCTGTTCATATTTTTTTGCATTTGAGTTTACTATTCATTCAATTCAATTCAAAATAGGATTATGGATTCTCTCTCTTATAGTAATAGAAGTTTATATAATGCAAAGTAGAAAAACATTGAGCATTATAGTATATAGCAAAAGATATATACGCCCACCTTTAAATCTTTGAACCTTTAGATTTTTCCAACAAATTCTTTTTGGCTACATAGTACAACAAACATTCATTCTTCTTTGAAAATTCAACAAAACATAATATATTGAAGCTAATCTAGTGTATAAAGGAGTAGAGCACAGGTGTTTTTGTTCGAGGTTCACTTAGCTGTAAAAATGTAATTCTTTTATATAGTAAAGGTATAGAAGATGCCTTGATTAAATCAAGTCACTATATATTATTCACCTTAGGGGCAATATGGATTACGTTTTTTTATACTATAGTTGTATATAAGTCATAGAATGGAATGTCTACTAATGTTTATTTCGTTCAATAGATGTTTTCTCTCAAAACGAATAAAGGAAGAGTAACAAGAGAGTTGAGAGAGCAAAGGGAATTTTTGTCTAGATAATCATAATTATTTTTTTGGAATATATCCTAAAGCTAAAAGTTATTCTAAAAAGTTTTCTCATTCAGTTCTCACTCACTCACTCTTGTATAAGTCTATGAGAATGGAATGCATTTTGTGAGCTTCATCTGTAAAATCCATTAGAAAATGGTTTCTTTTCTCTCGTGTGAAGATTATCTTCAAATATACATACAACTCTCAATTTAGTCTAATGTTGTATTTGAAGAACGCTCAGGTATAAAGGTATGCATATAGTTACATTCTGGTTGGAAAAATTCCATGTTGCATGCAATCTTCGTGTATAGACAAGAGTTCAAGTGAAATTCAATGTCATGGAATACCGTTTTGTTTGATATAAATTTGATACATGTACTATGTACACACTTTGAGAGAGTTCAGAAGAAGGAGGAAAGACCATTAGATGCAATTTTGTAGTGTGAAATTAGTATGAGAGCAATTTTTCGACACATGGAAAAAGTCAATGTGGTTGCTCCTTGATGTTTTTTTATATGTGTCGTAGTATAGTAAAAAAAAGTTACATAGCTTTATAGATAGGTTAACAATCTTGATTGTAGAAACGACATAATATAATGGGAGGAATATTGCGTAGGTAAAGTAGAGTGAGAAAAGTGTTTAGTGTTGTTTCAAAAACCGATTTTTTCTATTCCCCCTTCTTTGCTATTTTTCAACTGAATAAGTAAAAAGTGAATAAGAAGAAGGAAAGTATAGGAAACATTCTTGAGATTCTCTCTATTGGATTTATTGCATTTAGAAAGAGCACTTTGTATGTAAAATGTATTCTATATACATATAAAAGGGGTTAGAGAGGAAGAGAGCAGAGAGCAACTTTGTTTGTTTCTTTTCTATTTACATATATCTAAAGTGTATTATTATATGAGTGACGAGAGAACTAAAATACAGTGAAGAGCAAAAAAAAAAAAGAAATTGTCTCTGTTTTTTAGGAATCTTTTTCTTCTCTATTGCATTCTTAGTTTCTTCTTATATAGACAGAGTGACAAAAAGACAATTTCTTGTCTTGATGATGACGACGGCTTGAGACTTTGAAAGTAGCAATACAATCAAATTCTTCTTCTGAGTAGTAGTAGTAGTACGTCTTGCATAACTGAATTTGAAAATGGGTTTTTATGATGAAATGGAAACAAGATGAGAGAAAAAAAGGGAAAAAAGCTTTGGCGTGATTCGCAGCGAAATGTGCGATTTTACGCTTTTATTCTTTCACTCATGTAGAAGCATTCAAAGTCAATTTCTTATATTATTATATACTAGACTTTTTTCTGGAAGACAAGTAGTGGGTGAATACTACAGAGAATGAAAACTTTTATACAATGTACCCGCGTCCATGTCGCTCTTTTGGATTTACTTCATTTCACATTCAACTCTTTGCATTCTCCTCATAGATAGTTAATTTTGTCTACAACAAGCAGCATTTTATATTTGATTCTTTTCGTTTCATCAGTATGTCGCTCTTTCTTGTTATGACTTCTGATTAATCGATGAGTTTAGATGAGAAACGCATTCCGTCCGTTCCTACATTTGGTAGATTCCTTCTCTTGAAGAAAATGCGTTTATTTGAAAGTCTGGATTTTATACCAATGGTATTTTCTAAACTAGAGTAAAAATACAAACATATAACATGCCTATAGCTACTACCAACCAGTTCACACAACATGACATAAAAGTAAACTAAACACAACAGGGACACTAATCGATATGAGCAGATCTTTCGTCTTCTATTCTCTACTTTTCTCTTTTCACTCTTTTTCCATATGGGCAATACTGTTGACAGAAATTGCTGTGTGTGTAATATGTTTGCATTGCATTGGAAATTGATTGTATATACACTAACTATATATACATATATATTTTCTTCTGGNATTGCATTGGAAATTGATTGTATATACACTAACTATATATACATATATATTTTCTTCTGGAAGAGTACACTATATACAATTACCCTTAGTTGTCTCAAAAAGTCTCATGTGTGTTGCATTACTCCTCACGATTATGACTTTGACTACCAGCAACAGAGAGAGAGAGAACTTTAACCTAAGCTTTGGAATGACAAGAGGAAAAGGGCTGTTAGGAAATAGTTTTGCTACTTTGGATTTTTCTTCTGTGCAACAAAATGCCTTTTCTATATGTAAAAGTTGAGCATTTAAACTAAGTTTAGTTGGCAGTAAGAAGGTAGTTTTTAGGTATGTATAATAGGGTGAGAGTAATCCTCCATATGTGTCACATCTGGCTTAAGAAACGTGGTAAATACTCTAAGGGTAATTCGGACGAAGGCAACAGAACACAAAATATACACACACATAGCACAAGAAGACTATGGAGTCGTATAATATAGTTAGTTTCACTGTAGAAGGGCTCACATTAGAAATCTTGTTTAATCCCTTTTTCCTTGTGAAATAAATGAGAGAAAGAGATGAGACGAGACAGAGAGAGAGTCTTTTTGGTCATATTAGTCGAGTTAGTTGAATGTGATGCTATTGCCTTTACAATCACATTGCTATGAGTGAAAAGTAGACTCAGGACTAGGCTAAAAATACCATTGGATTTGTGAGTATAGTTTTTGGGTTTTTGGTAATAGTTCTCTGACTAGAAATAGAGAGAGAGAGAGAAAAGCCAAGTTTTAGTAGAGGTATATATATATAGAAGAAAGCTCAGCCAGCAGCAGGCGGAAATAGCAAGGAGATGTTTGATTAAAACTATTAATCACGAGCCACACAGGATAGGTAATAACTGCCATGAAGCTCTCTCTTTCTCTCTACCCTGGCTGCACTCTCTTTCTCATTCTACTCTTCATGTTCCCTTCATTCCATCAGAAGAGAGAAAAGAGTAATACGAGAAAGTGGTAGAGTCGTAGCATAGTAGCTCATGTCAGAACAAGTTGAGCCCGAGAAAAGCCATTATATATATATATTCTTTAGAGTTGACTTTGTTGTTGTACACTGCCAACTTTCATATAGAAAATCCAAGTCTTGATGCTTTCTCCATAAAGTATAAAGTCTCTCTCTCTGAGTTTGTTTGTGGTAGTTAGCTTAGAACAAGATGAGTGAGTTGAGCAGGAGCAGCAGTTGGTGACGAAAGGAAATTCTACTAAGTCAATAAAATGTAAAAATTGAGTAAAATATAGAGGAAAGTTAAGAAAGCGAGAAAATTAATTTGTGTATTTTTTTCCATTTAACGACGAGTTTAATGTAAAATAAAATTTCAAAATTTTATAGTCGTATAATACTAACTGTGGCTTTCTAGTATTTTAGAAAGGCTCATATATAGAAATGGAGAAAGGGTTCTCTGTTGCTTTTCAACATTTCAACCAGATGTAAATACTATATATAGTTGTTGTAACGTGCAAGAGAGAAAGAACAGAGAGAAAAGATAACATAACACGAGACAGGAATTTGTAAAAGGAATGTTATTATAATATTGGAGAAAAATACTATTGTTGTACAAAAGCCATGCTATGGAAAGCTTTATATATATAGTATATAGTAGAATGAGCAAAACCAGAGAGAATTCCAAATATTTTTTTATTCTTATACCTATAGAAGTAGCAGGAAGGCAAGGGGAAATGTCACCAATGAGTGTACACTGTAGATATTATAATACCCGTTGCTGTTGTTATATGTTTGACTTTCTGTGTTGTCTCACAACAGCGAAA
Organism: Oncopodura yosiiana; assembly: GCA_009869805.1. NCBI lineage: Eukaryota > Metazoa > Arthropoda > Collembola > Entomobryomorpha > Oncopoduridae > Oncopodura > Oncopodura yosiiana. Next base: position 22,310 of record VCNE01002086.1, read on the forward strand.
TGAATTTGAATTAAATCCTGCTGACGCACTTACTACTATACAGAAATTCCTTCTGATAGAGAAAAGGAAAAAACCTTTTTTTCTTTTATGTAATTCAATAGTTGTATTGTATTTTGCAAAATCGAGTCTAACAAGAAAAAGAAAGGGTCTCTCTCTTGTCTTTGGCTTTTAGTTGACGGCAGTATAGCAACAGAATGAATACAATGCTTGGAATTCTTGTTTAGCTAGAGATAAATGTGTCTGATAGGAGTACATTTTCCAGGACAAAAAGTAACCGAATCCGGATAAAAACCCTTTTGTATGTAACAATATATGTGTAACTATTTATTACATTGCATGTCTTGTTGTACCTTTTGCAAAGTCAACTTTTTGAGATTTTGAAACTGTTTTTTTTTCAGTGGTGTATTATGATGAAGAAAGAAAAGTTAGAAAGGCTTGGAAAACCGACATCAACAACAAGATGAAATTACATTTGTGCTGTTGTTCAGAAGAAGCTAAAAAGCCCGTTTGTTCATATACATTATCTCTAGAATAAACTATACATTGAGAAACACATTAAGGAAATATGAAATAAAATTTTAGGTTGAATTCTTCATTTTGCTAATTTATAATTTAACCTTTAAACTAATTAAATATAAAATTATTATAACTGTTATTTTTAAAATATGCCAACTCATGATCGATTGTAGATAAAAAAGCCGCAAGTAGTAAAATATGCAAACAAACATGATGAATAGAATAGCCATGCGACTTGATTTTTTTTAGTATGAGTAGCGTAAAGTAGTAAATCCAATGAGTACACAAAAATACAATAATACTGTGTGGTTTTAAAAGAGTAATAAAGACTTTAGGTATTTAAACCTGTACTTAAGTGTTGTAAAAAAGGATGATAATTTGACAGGAGAGCTATATAGTATATATGCTATATATGGGTACATCCAAAGTCACAATCTCACAATGTACTAATGCACTAGTTGACCGAGAAAAAAAGGCTAGTTTAAAATTGAGTTTTCCAAAGGGGATTTTCAAACAGTTTTACATTTTTCCTTTTTATATACATATTTACTTTGAGGTAGTTTAACAATGTAAAAAACAGATTTGCAATGTAAAAAACGAAGGGTCGTTCTTTTTTAGACAAGAGGAACATACAAACTAACAGTGAGACACAAAGCCATATACATAGTGTTTAAAGGTGTCACTTTTACTTCGCTCTAGTGATTCTAATCCCTTGTGAATAACTTTCTATAGAATTTATATATACATAAAGCTACGTCCCAATCATTTCAATCTGTAATCAACCAATCTGTCTCTCTCTCTTTTTCTCTTCCCTAATAATAATTTACAGAGCAATGTGATGAGAGTGAGTGAAGAGTGTGTATATATCTGTGTCCTTGATGACTCTTCTCAATAATAGTTGTGGCAGTTGACGCATAAAATAAAATTAGTGCTTCACTTTTCAAATATGGGAAATGTAGTGTTGCTACTACAATACTTGGAGTCATGTAGCAGAAATCCGTTTTTAATATGGGGATGCATATTGGATAAGAGAGATGAGTTAAGTGTGAGAATGAAATTAAGTTTTTGCTCAGATATTTTAATGGGTTTTTGCTTATAAATGCTCATTCCTCTTCTTTGAATTCTCTTCTTCTACATATACTATATTATACATATATCCAATATATATCTATATAGTTGCTTTTCGTCTTTTACTCGAGTTGACTTGAGATGTCATGTTATGTTATCATTATCCATTATCCATGCGCCATAATAGTCAAGAAAGTTAGTATAAAGTAGAGAATTGGTGGTTTACGTTTGGTTTCGGTATGCAATGTGAGTGAAGTAAAGTTGTTGGAGAGTTATTTGTGAGCATGGCTTACTAGACGAAGAGATGAATGGGTGTAAGTACAAATATATTCTCTTTTGCTACGACTGCGTAGGTAGAGAGAAACCAAAAAGACTTTCAAGTCTCTCTATATAATAATAATCACCGCCTATGTCTTGATATCTCACCAGAGATTTTGGATCTGACTAAACAAAAATGTTGTGTGCGTTGAATGTTGACTGTTGTTTGACAGGTGAAATATGTCTTCTAATTGTTTGTCTTTTTTCTCTCCTTCTGTTGATTTACAGGTACATGAACTATGTGACAATTTTTGTCACCGCTACATTAGTTGTCTGAAAGGAAAAATGCCCATAGACTTGGTGATAGATGAAAGAGATTCAACTAAACCTCCTTCAGAACTGGGACTCACAGGAAATGGCGAATCCAATAGATCTCTAGACTCCGTAAGTGTAATACAATGATGTCTTTTGAATAATTCTTAAATTTTATATATTTTATATAATATTTATTTTTTTAAAGGTCGATGGTGCAAGCACACCTGACGTTGTAAGTCTTTTTACTGTGAGTTTTTAATTGGCTTTACTATACTAATTTATTTGCAAAGAGTAAGTACACTAAAGCATTAGAGATCTATAGACCAAAAACTATTGAGACAATTTCATACATTCCACATTTTATATGGAGCATGTGGCATTGAGAAATGAGTCGTTGAGAGAATGATACCATATGGTGTTAATACATGATTACAACCAAAGTTTAAGTGAAGTGAGCAAGGGCAGTCTCAATATAATAAGCTCATATTGTCATTATGTAGTAGGAGGGAAAAAAGCTATCAAGTTTTTCAAAGGAAAAGGTGAACATTGCTTAGAGATACAACAAAAACTCAAATTGTGCATTACACTTCATTTCGTTTCATTGTAAATTATATTGAGAAAAAGAAAATGTAAGTGAGTGAGCCGATAATCCGAAAAAGAATGTAGTTAGGATTTTTTTGGACCACAAATAGGTAGGGGGTCAGATAGCGTGACCTATGATTATACATTTTTGTGTTGTTACATTGAGAGAAGAAAATGTAAGTGAGTGAGTGAGCCGATAATCCGAAAAAGAATGTAGTTAGGATTTTTTTGGACCACAAATAGGTAGGGGGTCAGATAGCGTGACCTATGATTATACATTTTTGTGTTGTTACATTGAGAGAGAGAGAGATAAAGAAAGAGTGTATTTGAAAACTCTTTGACTCATAATTTTGTACAATGACACCCCACAGGGACTTACATATGATCATTGACTACGTCATGCAAACTCAATACTCAAATGTTGTTACTCAGCTAAAGTAATAGAAAAGGAAAAAGTAAGTAGAAAAAAGTCCTGCACGCTATTTCATGATCATCCTTCATTATCAGAAAAAAGAGCTCTTTTCTAAAAGTCAGAGAGAATACACTTTACCTCAAAATTTGTTACTATCTTTTCTACACATCGTAACATCGGAGATATAGATAAAGTATCATGTTTTACGTTTGTATTAATTTGACTATTTATACTTTTTTTTTCTCCCTCAGAACAACAACACGGAGAGCGTTGAATTTTTTAATTTTCTAATGCCTTCAACACTGTATACCTAATAATATAGTTCATAAAGTTAGTTTTAAGTGTTCAATTTTTGTGTAGCCACAGCCAAATTAGTTGTTGTGGAGAACCCTTTAAAATCTTTATCTTTATTACCTACTACATGTCACGGGAAAAGATGTGATGAGCAATCAAATTGATATTTGTTTCACACACGTAAAATAAGAAGAGAATAGCAACTACAGATCTCTCTCCTTATTATACTATTGCTTGAAAAAAAGCTCATTTTATTAAATAAATGCTTTCACTTTTTGTAAAATTAAGTCAGACCGCAAAAGGAGTAGTTTAAGTCATCATAAAAAGGCATTTGTAAGTATAGTAGCAGCATTAACTTGAAAATAGTTAGGAAGTGAGTATATATTATAACTGACGGTTTTGTTACCGTTTATCTAAAGCTCTTGTCATGTTCTCTTTTCTCTGTTTTGTCTAATAATGTCTAACTCTCTCTTTTACTTGGTTCTACCTTTTAACTTAGGTTCATTTACTCACTCACTCAAGCTATAATTCTTCCGTACTCCGTTTTGTTTTGCTTGAGAACATAAATTTTCCCAAAAAGCTATACATATATGTTGTGTGCACTAACTAACTCAGAGTTTAAAGCATAAAACACATGACATGACATTCTAGGCTTAAATTCAGAATATATAGAAAGAGAGGTTTGGGTGCAATGAAATAATGTAGCAAATAGTAAAGTAAATACTACATTTATTACTCTTCTTACAACAGACAGCAATCTAGCCTTATTAGGATGACTGTATTTAACCCTTTTAGTACAACTATTTATTACTGTGCTTGTCTCTGTCTCTCTCATTTTTACCTGCTATTACTAGTTTACTATATAAAATGTCAAGTCAATCAGTTTAATGTTAGTTTTGATTTTTCTTCTAATTTACTCTTCTCTCGTTTGGTGGTTTACATAGAATTTATTTTTATATTCAACACACTCACTACAAACAATTTGTTAGACACTAAGTAGTCAGCTAACAATATAATATATCAAGTGAAGTAGTGCATAGCGCATTAGTAAGAATAAAGAAGCAGGTTTATTTAGTTGTGGTAGTTGATGCTCTCTCTCGACTCATTTTAATTTGTCTTTTCGTTCATTTGATATGTATATGAGTATATTATCTACTTTATATAGTAAAAGCTACTTGTTAATTTAGTGAAATGTATACAGAGAGAGAGTTACTCATTCACTCACTCACAATTCAGCTATTTAAGATTATATATAAGGTACAGGTATAAATTGCTGGAGGTAGGTTGAAATTTTATTTGAAACTCAGTGAGGTAGAAGCTGTAATAATAATACCAAGGTACTTTTTATGTATAAAAGCTTTATTATTATAAGAGTAAAGTTCTACACTAATCATCACTATATGTACAAGAGGCACAATCCTAATTTGTAACTACGAAAAGAAATTTTTTTTTATTTTAATTTTTTTATTTTCAACTTTGAATTAGTCGAATGCACATTCTAGCTTCACATTCACTCACTCACGAGTTAATGATGCAGGAAGAGAAATATTCAAGGGATTTACTATTTGCAGGCATTAGCCATGAGATTTGTGTGTAGTCCCCTCCAGCTTCAATCTAATCAGTAGAAATGAAATTTTACTCTCTATATATATAGTGGCATTACATTATCACCAGTATAAGTAGTAGTAAAGCTTGAAACTTTTGTAAGTTTGAAAGAAGAGTAGATGGATTGGATTCTGTACAAAATGTGTAGTATATAATATTATGTCAATGTTGAAGCCACAGGGCCAATACTGTAGATAGATAGACGAAGAAGAGGTTCACTTTAGTAGAATAGCTCACTTGCTGTTGTTGTTAGTTGATGTGATCCATAGATTGATGTCTATAGGACATTTATTATTACGTTACCGTTGCGCTGTTGGGCCATTTATTGTAAAGAGAAAAGTAGAACACAAATAGTATAAAACCATGGTTTGTTTCTCATCTATATTCTCTCTCCCTTTCTAGCTTAGGAAATCAGAGAGATAGTGGAGATGAGAGCAGGATCTATTCTATGCTATTAAAAGATATTAGAAAACATGGGGGATGATTTGATGGGCAAAGAGTCATCCGACTGTGTCCGTCATCTCCAGAAGAACTTTATCGGACCAGCAGCAATCCTAACTGCATATATTGTAATGACTTTTTCTCAACTACATATAATGGCATATATCTATATACTATTATAGGAACAGGAAAAAAGAATCTTTAGTAAAATTATTGAGGAAAAAAGCTTTTTACATCAAATCTAGTTAAAAAATATTTCAACTATTTTGACCATCAATAATAGTAGAAAACCCAAGACATCTTATGATATTACATGAACATGACATTGTCTTGTTGTTTTTGTTTGCCTCTTACATAAAGTACTTTACAAGGAAGTAATCCGAAATGTAATTTTTGTAGAAAAAATATATATCATGGTAGTTTTGTGATTTTCTTTATGGCACATTCAGTAGTATTCTTGTCCTTCGTCTTCAGTTGTGTCCAGAACAATTTAGTCAATATTTTTGATTCTCTCTCAAACCATACTTAGAAGACTTTTCTAGCTAGGGAAAGAGTGTGTGTTAGTAGACAACTGTGATTTAGTCTAGATGTTCTCTGTTGGTTTTCAAATTAAAACCTTATTTTCTTCTCGACTCATTTCTCTCCAGAGACTTGGCTCTTGGAATATGCCACAGTAGAAACAATGCTCTGAAATACATAAGAGTAGCAAGCAATATATATATATAGTAAGAGAGAGTCAAGTAATCATTGTCACGATCAAGTGAATAATCACATGTGATGGAACATGGAACTCTCTCGTAGGCTATGTCGTAAAATGTAGCAGTGTCATTTAATTTGTGAGTATATAGCTTATAGACTAAAATCAATGCATGAATGATTTTAGATGGATTCAATGCAAGATATTATTATATGCTTCGTTTCTTGAAAACAATCTACATTTTGCAAAGTCTTCCACCGTAGCATAAATATAAGAGCAGAAGAAGGAAGAAGTTTGCACAAGGAATTTTGGTTGATGGTAGAAATGTGAATTTTAAAGCATTGACAAAAGTCCAAAGTATTTCACTGACATTATTCTGAAGGAAAAGCATTTAGTGAAGTGTAGTTTTTGTTAACACTAATAGTATAGGAAAAGTTGGTTGCTCTGAAGGCATATATATATATATATTAGTACTTTACTGTATAGTATATCCTACGACATTGCAGAATATATATAATGGTCTACATAGACACAAATGAAATGTGAGGAATTTTAATGTGAAGTGCATACTTTAAGCAATTCTTTAAGGCTACTACTCCACCTACTTTACTAGTGTTTTGTTGGGTCTTCGTAATCTCTAAAAAGAGGATAACAATGATGCTAACGAACTAAGGCTAACAGAAGAAATGAATTTTACTTTTGGTTTCTCTCTTCTGCTTCGAAACTATATATCCCTCAAGATATTATTATTATTATTCACTATGAATACTTACAAGTTACAACTTCTATGTACTATATACACATCTACATAATCTTTACAACAACTTTTATTGTAATTACTTGTTGGCATTTTCGCACTGCTCTTCCTTGGGTATTTACATCAGCAGCAATCATCTTTCAACCGTGTGCAAGGTTGTTACTGTTGTTTTGTTTATATTTTCTAGACGCTACGTCTACTATAATTCTGTAATTTTCACCAGGATTTCAGATAGATTACATATTAAAATTATGAGCCAAAGGGTAATGCTTACACATTTCTAAAGAGAGTGAGTGATTAGCAGCTGCTAAATTCTCATTTACTTGCGCCCGTTTTTATTAATGAATGCACATGCATTAGTAGTATAGTGTAGTTGCATTTCGCCTCAGAGCAGGATTATTAGTACAAATACCAATTATGATGATCATTTGAGTTGGAGCAGAAAAAAGGATGAGGAGAGATAGGAAAAAACACAATCAGCTTTGTGCCTTTTTGCTGTATAGCTACTAATGGTAATACTTTTGCTCTTTTCTACAACTCGACCTTCTGTAATCTCTCTTATCATCAATGGGTTTGAAGGAGAATTCAGTCATCACGTAAATGTCATTGTAGCCTTTCAGTAAACTAAAACTAATGAAGAACGTCGTTCATGAATTCTCCAGGAATTGAATCAACAATACAGTAGTTGCATTAGTGTTTGTTAAAGTTTGCTTGGCTAGACAGATTAGAAGCGAGAGAGTGAGCAAGCAAACGCATCACAGAGTGAAATCTTTTTCCTTTTTCAAAATCCGCTTTGAGTATTAGTGAGTCGAGTATTAGATTCTCTATAGAAGGAGAAAACGATCATCAGAGAGCAAAGAGAGAGGGTTGTTTTTCTCTGCTAGAGCGATATTGAAGATTTTAACTTATTATTGTCTCCTATATACGAGCTCCATTAGTGACTACAGCTTCAACTTGATATAAAGAATGAAATGATGTTGATAACAATCGACACATTTCCTGCAAGTATTTTAAGTTCTAATATTATGAAGAGAACTATAATTTCTTTAGTAATTGGAACTATCTAAAAGTAACAAAAAGTTGACAAACATTTAAAGAAAAAACCACAAACCATTCTGTTCTAAAAGTCACTCTACCATAAAATAAAACCTTAGACTGTCATCTCCAAGAAAGTTAAGTATATTTGTACCATAATGTCCGTTTTTTTACTTTTAGTTGAAAAGCTTTTGAAAGAGAAAAGAGAGAGAGAGCAGAGAATTTGGTGTCTTTTAAAGAAAAAACGAAGACAAGAGATAGTGAAGTTGTTCTTTTACTAAATGTACATTTTACGAGCTTTTTGCGAAACGTAATGGCTCTTAGTTCTACATTTTTATTCCCTATGTGCAAATCATGAGGGTTGTTCTTACATACTTACATTGTACACGTTAAGATTTTTTTTCTTGTACTTACTTAACGTTACTCTACTCAAGTTTTATGCTATGTATATATACTATATATATATTTAGATATAAAACTTTTGACCTGTCGACAACAACAGTTGTTAACTTGCTCTTGCTACTATTTTGGTTTCTCTTTTCCAACTCAAGGAGTTTTCAAGGAAAATGAAATGGCTATGGCAATAGTCATTGAAACAACCAAAATCGGACCTTGGTGAGCTATAGAGAAGAACATGAAATGGGCTCGATACGTCTTTTATTGCCTGTTAGCCAACAATAAAATGATACTACGAGTAAGCAGAGTAGTTTGGACAACTCTTGTTGTTTTCTGCAAAGGAATGTTACGTAAAGGTAACTGTGTATAACTTTTCCTTCTTGTCCACCGATGAATGTTTATGTTTATGACACAAGACTTACAATGGCAATAGACATCTGCTCTATCTCTCCAGTGTCCTCTCACTTCATCTCCCTCTCTCTCAACTCAACTCACCCTAGGCATCTTTCGTCTTGTAGAACTTTTCAAGTAGAGTCATCATCAAATGACATTCTTATTTGGCAAATCATGAGAAATTGACATACTCTGATACTCTAGTATCACAACAACCAATTTAGCTCTCTAGTATAGCAGCACATTCTGAAATATGCAAAGTATCGTATAATAACATCAGAGAGTAAGTACAAGGCAAACTTTTTCTACATTCTACTACATATACGTGTAATGATGTAAATAGGAAAAAGCACAAAATCCCATGAAATATTCAAAATGTAATATAAAGGAGCAGAAAAAGCCACTGTAATGCAAACGTGCTTTTGTTAGTTTTAATGCGATGCGGTTCATAATGTTGTTATACTCTTTGGAGTAAATACAGCAAAAACCCCGAAGTTGGAGTATATGTTGTAAGTTCTCATATGAAATTTTATGAATAGCTAATGTTCCATTGATTTAAGCCTTAGCATTTTATATGGAGAAGAGAGGAAGAGAGTAAGCTTGTACAACTATTGTTGTTACTGTTGATGTAGTAATATACTCTATAGATAAAACAGAATCTCGCATTGTCACTCTTTTCTTTCTCTTTCGTTATATATGAGATGAGAGAAATCCCATAGGCTTGCTGTGTGTTGCGGTATTGTTATATAATATTATCCTAGTTTTTTATATCCCGGTGTTAAGTATATAGTAAAGCAGTGACACAGCACAGCGGCAAAACACACTTTATATATATATATATATATATATATATATACTACAGTAATATTATATTTAGTTTACTCTCTTTTCTACAATGATTATAGTAGGATAAAGTTGACTTGTGCTCTGTACGTATACATATATAATAGTTCTACTCTTGCATATTTTGATTACATTTCTGCTCTATCACTCTGACTCTTCGTTTCTCTCCCTTTTACACACAAATATTCCATTATACATAAACATGAACTTTCGCTCTCTTTTCTCAGTCCTGAGTACATATTAGATATTAGAATTGCAGACATTGTTTAGTAAAATCTGGAAAAGTACACATATAGAACTGACATGCGAGCTCTTTGCTATAGCAAGATAAGACTCAAATGTGATTTTTGGTGAGAAAAGAGTGAAAATCTGCATTGCCATCAAATAGGATGGACGGAAATGAAAAGTCCAAAGAGTCAGAAACAGACAAGGGGAGATTTTAGTTGTGACTCTTACTACTTACTTACAATCAGCTCAAAAATTGTCATAGTCATGCTTCGTTGGTGACATGGCTAGTTTCCCTGTTGTATTAGTATCCCGGAACTGAAAGGACATTTCTGGGTGCTTATATTATAGTTACAGAAACTCCTATGTTGTGAGATTGCATAGTATTACCAACTTGGGACTTGAGAGAGAGATGAAAAGTGAAGATATTTTGGATGGACATGAAAACTTGTGACCATGGGTGCTTTTTTATATAAAAAAGAGACAGAGCGTCTCCGCTCTTCGTACTTTTTTGATCCTTCTTTTTTCCTTCATGACTTTTTATACAGAACAGTTGAAATCTTTGAATTACATGAGCATAGTATTACATTTTAGGTTATAATATGTCGTAGGATTTTGTTTAATAATAACGTTACTGTATATAAATATAGTAAGAGAGTTGTACTACTTCGACACCACAAGTAGACTAAATGTAATTTTTCTCTAAGGAAAAGAGTGAGAGAGAGAGAGAGTATATATAGTAGTAGCAAACTCACATCTGCTGCTACTTCCAAAAGCTAAAGTTGTATGAATGAGTTCTGGTAGTCTCGAGTAAGATTGATAAGTCCCTTGACCGGCTTGTAATGGAGAGACGAGAGTGCTGGTTCCATTATATTGTTTCTTGGTCGATTGTTAATGCTTTTCTCCAATGTCTAATGGTTTACTCTGGTTAGATGGACCAAAAAGACTTTCAGTAAAGACAACGAAGAAGAGAAACAGAGTCCACTCTCTCGTTTTTTTGTGTGTGCTCATTCCATTAGTTGAAGTAATAGTCAAGTCTAAAAGCTCCCTGAAGTTCATAACAAGAAGAAGAACATGTTCCAAGTTTTCCAAAAACAGACAATCTACCCGGGATTTTCTTTTACTCATAGTCTTCTCATCTCCTCCTTCTCCATTGACAAACTACAATTTCACTCTCACATTCTTTATAGCTTGTCTCAAACCAATATATGAACGAATCTTCTTCCCCTATTTACACTTACTTGGAAATCATCTTCGTTTTTCTCTAGCGCTTCCGAATCTAATTTGGCTCTATATAATACTAGAGCATTGGAAGAAATGTAATTTACGCTTCCAAGACACAACCATCACTTCCAATTGACTTTCTACCTTATTTTCTTTTTAAAATTAAAGTTAAGAAACAGATTTTTTAAGGTATAGTTTCACTATCAAACTTATTTTTTATATGAATGTATTGTTGCTTCGTATATCTCTCATTGTTGAGGTTTCTTGTGTTCTCATTTTAGCTGAAAGGATGAAAATCTTCTCTTGTTGTTGCGACGTTACATTGAATTAAATTTTGAATTGAAGATTTTGTAAGAAGCGAAAGCAAGCAAAGGGTGTATATGTTGTGTCTATAATGTATTGTATTGTGTAGTGGATTCCTTATATATATATCTATATATGTGAGTGACTTGAGTTTACTGTGGCTCAGAAATTTCTCGACATGGAGAGAGAACTAGAAGTAGTAGTAGAGGCTTGCTAATTAAATTTGTCGCAATGATTTATGATCAAAGTCTCTCTCTCTCTCTCGCTCCTTTTCATCTCATCCGCCGCTTTTTCTTCTTACTTATATACTGGCTTTGCTACTTGGTTGTTGTTCTGTCTTCCCTTAGCTGCATTTACTTCATAACATTGCATCTCCACTACTATTACTTTGGCTTTTATATCCGACAAGAGATGTGTATAACTAATGTCATTCTTCCAACTCCAACTTTTCTCTGTACACTAATATAATACTATTATATAAAGCTATGCAA
>VCNE01002088.1:0-32010 GCA_009869805.1 Oncopodura yosiiana
TAAATTGAGTACAAAAAATAAGGATACATTTCGGTCAATAATTTACTGGTATCCGAACAGATACAACACTTTTATCTGAACGAGTAGTTAAAATTTTTGAAGTAATAAATTTTAAATTTCCATTTCTTCAGAAGAAATCTTTCACCATACTACTAGTATGTGTCTCATTCAGTATAAAATTCAAATTGACATTTTACATTAATTTTACGATCACTTTTTGACATTTTATATTCTCTTTAGTTATTATTTAGATTAGATTTATTTTAATTAACTATTTACAGTCTTCGCGATGCGACTTGTTTATATTTTATTTTATTTTATACTGATGTAACTTAATTTACTATCTGTTCACGAAGCGACTGGTTATATACAATTTTCCATAGTCTTGAGTTTGGGTCAATATTTTATATATTTAATTTATTATTATCATCTTTGTCACTACTCAGTAGTTAAATCCTGGCGAACGCGAGGTCGCAATTATTACTTTTAGAAATTGATGTTGACATTTTCAAGTTTGTTTTTCCTTTCTAGATCAAATCAACTCGGCCAATGATGCCCATGCCAATTGTCATATGTTTGTGGCATAAACGGTGCATTTCCAGGAAGTTGTTGATAAAGGATCAAACTGATTAGGAACTCCAGTACTGTTCATCATGTACGATGAACTGTGATGACTCATCCCACCATATGGCACTCCCTATTATATATTTAGAAAGTATAAATAACCATATCATGAATACATAAATCTTTTACAACATAAATTTTTTTTCGTCTTACAACAGTAGGTGTTGGATGATGAAGTTGATGTTGTTCATAATAGTTACTAGTAGTATTATTATTATAATTTGTAGATGTAGCTTCACGGGGTTGTTCTTCCGGTGAAGGAATAGGACTGTCATCTAATTCAATACATGCTGGACTAGACGGTTCTCTAAGTGGACTTCGGTTGTTTGTACAAGTTGAACCATCATTTGTTGTACCTACATATATACGGAATATATAATGAGTTAGTATTGAATTGTAGTTTTAAACTTGGATAAATAAATAAGTCACTTATACTTACTTGAGCTATTTGAATTGTCATCATAACTAATAGGATTTTTTCTGGTACGGAGAACTCGTCTCGCTTTACCTTGTATTTCCGGTTCGTCATCTTCGTCTTCTTCTTCCTTTTTACCCGTCTTCTTTTCATCTTGTTTATTAGTATTAGTTTTAACAGTCTCAATCTCATCTTCAGAATCACTTAGTGTTAAATCAACAAATTCTACCGGTTTATCTGTATTTCCTCCAGTAGATTTGACTACGCTAGCCTTACTATCAACACTACTACTACTTGGTAAAATATTTTCTTTCATCATTGATTTAGTTGTAGTAGTAAAATCCTCTTCAATAATAAGATCATCATCTAAACATATTGTAGTATTCACATTTTCAGCCTTGAATCTCTGTTGTAAAATTTAAAAAAAAAGACATATGACATATAAATAAATATTAAATCTTAAACAAAACTAAAAGAAATATTACTTTCATTGGTGGACTATCTTCATTGTCTTTCTTTGCTTTAAATGGTGTCCAACTTCCATCTGGCAGTAATTCCACATCATTATTTTCCCCTGTAGGCATTTTCTCTAATACTTCTTGAAAATATCCATCAATAGTTAAAGTCTCAAATAAAATAGATTTGTCACACACAGGACATGACCAAGTAGGTTTTCTTTCATTCATTTTTAGGAATAAACTAGCATCAAAACATTGTAAATGAGAACAACTTGTTGATTTGCATGGTAGCATCATTCTACTTTTTCCTAATGGACAAGCAATAGAAACTTTCAATGACGTAGAAGCCACAAGACAATCCATATCATCTTTCATAATAATTTCTTTAACTATAATTAAAACAACACATGAAATTGAGTATATATTGATTGATCATATGATGACTTTTAAACGTAAAATAATCTGACTCACTTCTTCCACGAGTAAAATCTGCTGGTCTTGGACCCTTTGCTTTTAATCTATTGAGGAGATCAACTGCTGTAAGTTTACGTACTAAACAAACTGATAAAGCAAAACGACGTTGTGGATCTGCAGCCCATGTAACAGATATATTATTATTACATACTGGACTAATTTTAACATAATTTGTTATATTTAATGGTCTTGAGGGTCTTTTTGCTTCAACTCCTGGACGATTACTTGGAATAGGATGAGGTAGAGGAATAAGTTTTTGATTAACTTTAACACAAATTGATGGTGGAAATTGATCATCTTGGTCTACGCTACTATCTACAACACAAAACCGAAGTTGAACCTAAGGAATAACAAAGAAATGATGATATTAGTATTAAGTAGAGACATTTTGTTTGATTGATAATTTGAGTTATACTTACTTGAAGACCATACTGAAGTTTTTGATCACCAGCTCCTCCAAAATATTCTTTTGATGCAGATATATCTTGAGCTTGTTGTGGAGTAAGACAGAAAGAATAATGTGTATCTAGCAATCGATTAGATTCTTGACCTCTCGGTGGCACTAAAGATAAAAACAATAATATTGATTTGATATATAGAATTTCATTCATAATCAATAAAAAAACAAAAAAGACTTACAAAGCGTTGTAACTTTGATGAGTTCACCCTGAATGTCATAAAATGGCAGTCTTTTCATCTTTACATCAGGATGTAGAGGATCTGGGTACGTTGAACGAGAATGTAATCCTCCAATATCATAAACAGATGATGAAATGTATGGATTTTTACCCTAAAATAATAAAGTAGAAGTTTGATTGATACCTTTTCATTTTTTAATATATTAATGAATCTCATCATTGATGACAAACTAACCTGCAAAGTTTTATCAGAAGCTGTAGTAAATGCTGGCTGATAATACCGTGGTGTTGGCTGCATTGTATGATTATTTAAAACACCAGCTGAAGCAGGTGCTGGCTGAGCCAAGTTAGAGATTCTGTGAATGAAAGATAATTTGTTTTCTTTTTTAAAAAAAGGTAAATGACAAATGACCTCATTACCTCATGACTTGACCAGTGTAAAATCTTTGAAAACAATTTACTAGCTAATATGTTCGAGTTGATAATTGTGCCTAAGTAAAAATTTAAGAAAAATCTCTAATGCGTTTCAAGACTTTTTCCTTCTCTTTGAGAGTGAGATGTAGACGTATCGTAGTAATCTTATATCTTTTAACTTTTAAACTTCACAAAAGTTTCATACACTGAACTACCTTGATACTGTAGTCACTTGATTTAATACTAAATCTGATCAACAAAATGTTACTTACTGAATAGATTTGTGTAATTCTCGAATTTTTGTATTAATTTGAGAATTTTTTGCTCTAACCAGCTCAAGGGCACGAGCTTGCAATTCATTCTTTCTCCCGTTTTTATTTTTCCCGGCATACGACAAAAGAAGTTGTAGCTCTGTCACACGAAATTGCATCACCATTTGCTGAAAAAATCAAAACAAAGACAGTGATATTGAGACTACTCTTACATTCATGATCTTCTCTGTCGATATTTGTGTCTGTCACCACTATCAATTATTGATACATTAGTATCTCTATTATATTGCATTTTCTCAAAATAAAACGGGGTCTAATGAGAAATTCGTTTGTAGACCAAACGAAGTCCCGTGAATTTATTCATGGGTTCGCTTACGATCTACTTTCACATTTCAATGCCAAAAATTTGACAAAAAACTTACACGCAAGTCGCTGTCCATGATGACTTTTTTCTTTGTTTTAATGTTCTTGCAGCAGCAAATTTTTCCACGCCTTTCTTCCTCCTAATACTCTTCTAAACTGCTGCCTTCATATAACTGGAATAAAATTTGAAAATCGCGCTTCCATTTTCGCTGCCATTTGGCGGGAGTCGTTAAAGGTTAACAGCGGGAAGTATAAAAGTCTTTGTTAAACGACGCGTCGTCGAAAATGAGCATTTTCATGAAAATGACTCATCCTTATGCAAAACGCGTATCAAGTAGCCCCATTTTGTTATGCGTTTCTAAAAGTGAAAGTATGAGAGGAAAATGGCTGAAAAAATAGTTTGTTAGAAATAATTCATCATTTATTGATAAATTCTTAGCTTTCTTCTTATATATATATAAGTATATGTATGATTGTTTTTCATTCACAATTTTGACATTTTCATTACATTTCGTTTTTTTAAGCTTCATATATTTTTTTTTGTATAGAATAAGCACACAATCACTCATTTTTACAACAACAAGAACAATCCCGTCAAATATATATTTACACTTTTCTCCTAACTACACTACTATACTAAAACTAAAAATTAAGAAAATCACCACTTTTTGAAAACTCAAAAATGTGTTCATCTTAATTCTAAGCCCTGATTAACCGATAATTACAACACCATTAATAGATGCATGTCATTCCTTACATGATTAATGTGTGCGTCTTGAAAATTGTTGTATATATATATAATCTTAGCCTTTTGTAATTATTTTTAACACCGTTTTTCTTTTAAGTTCTCCTTTGTTTCTTTCTTACAACGAATGAATAATTTACAATTTTTGCTACAAGAAAACATCATTTTTGTTCTAAGATATATCTATTACGTAATATAGCAGCCAGCTGCCACAAAATTCATCGACTGGAAATCGCATAATATTATTTTCCATTCATTCTCATACTTCTTATAAGCACCACTATAAATATTACATATTATGTTTTAGTTACTTATTTTATTACAATCTATTGTTTATTTTAAAAATTCTCTTTTCTGGTGAGAAATTACAAAAATTCGATACATATATGTATTTTTGACATACATATTTTTATAATGGAGCTCAAAGTTTTATATTTATGTACAATACAATGTTTTGTGTCAACTATTTTCTCTAATCAAAATTCTTTATTTGGCTTATCACGTGTAAGTAGTACTTAAAGTAAATATAGTATTTTATTTACAATGTGAGACCCTTAGATTAATAAATGCTTTGTTTGGTACAATGTTGTATAATTTTTTTTGTGAATAACAATTATTTTTTCAGGTTTATTATACATACAATTATATTTTTCCCACAAACATTTCTTTTCAAATCCAAACTTTTGGAACTTATATTTTACAAAAAATTAAGATGTTAGTACAACAATATATTTATTATTTACATGAAATATACAGTGTAACAATGTTTTAGACATTTAAAACCTTGCAATCATATCATCATCATATCATACACTTTTATTAATCCTATAACTTTCTATATATTATATGTTAAATCTGGAACACTTTCTTAATATCATTAGCATCGTTAGCGAAAATTGAGCTTGTATTATATATGAGTTGTGACCCTGCACTCGTTTTTTTTGCTCTAAAAGTATTTATATGGAAAAATGTACATTGTAGAAAAACATGAGCTTTTTATTTTCCTTTGACTGGTCAGAATAGTCAGAAAAAATTTTACAATAAGAATTCTTTCTACTATGCATGCATAACTTCAATTCAAAAATTATTTCATCAAACACACTGTGCAAATGAGCAGCTAGTAAATTCTGAACAACATTGAATAGCTATTATGATTACAATTTTTTACATTCTGCTCACTAAGGATTATCTACTCGATCTTTTTGTACAATGAGCAAATGTTGGTGTTCGGTTGCAAATGAGTGTCAACCGATTTTCTCACATTAATTAGCCTATGTCAATTTTATGGGATTAAATAATACTACTGAAGCATACTTATATATCTATTTTCCAAAGATTTATTAACATGAGCTAGAGAATAATATTGAACACAACTTCTCACGAGATATAACATGAAGCTCTCAGAAGAATCTCTCTTTTAGAGTGAAAGTGAGATGATGAATATTTAGTTCATGCATAAGAGCAATTACATTATACTATCAAATGCTTCTATATAATAAAAGGAGAAAGTACAAGTGCTAAGTAAACTGAGATTATACAAGCTAATTTTGCTTAGTCACGGATTCACGTCGAGTATATTTATCATCAACGATGAATCATTTCTCTGGATAAAAAATTTTCCAACACAAAAAATGATGAACAACCAAAAACTCTTCAGCATGTCATCCATCCTATATATTCAAACTGATATAATATGCCATAGGTATCTATATCTTAAACCAATTTACCAAGACTCATTTCATTCATGTCCTTGAGGAAAATAGGAAAATTAAAAGTAAACTGATCTATCTCTCTCTAATCCACGCCACGTGTTGGTTTGATATATGTATATATATAAGAAATTTGTGCAGTGATGCGATGATACTCGAACACTAAAATTGCATTCATCTTTTCTACATATTATAATCTTTATATAGATCAAGATAATTTCTTTTGCATGTATACCACAACAATTTTTCTATCACACATAATATATTTTTGCAGTCAATAAATCACTCGCACATATTATATGCGGAATTGATTGGATCTCTCCTAAAGGAATATTTTATCTTGAGCTCGCGACCTCAAAAAATTCTATATCCATTTCACTTTTTTCTTCTTCGTGTTTTATACTAGCTTTCATTTTCAGGTCTACTAAGTTATATACGACAGTAAAAGTTGTTTTTTCTTGTGTAATAACATACACGTCCAACTAAAACCATCTTAGACAGCTAACTATATAGTTTCTTCAACTAAAGCGAGATGTGAAAGAATAAGGAGAAGACGGATGAGAATTTGTCCCCAGAGAATCTCTTGGTCAACTTTTTATATATAACATCAAAGAAGACTTAAGAAGTATATTGAATTCCAAGTTACAGTTAGAAAGTTGCTAGCAGAAAATGATCAATGTTCTGATTGACTTGCCCTCTTCTTTTTTCTACTAATAAAAGTGTAAATGCTATATATAACTACATACTGCATGCATTGTTCTAGTAGAGAAATTCTAAACCAACAACCGATATAGTATTTGTAACGCCTTCAACTTTCTCTATCAATAGAGGTAGTAGAAAAAATTGTATTGTGCAAATTCATTCACGGACGAAATGTGTAACATAATGCTATAGTATAGATCGTTTTATCCAATAAATCTTGTTTCTCCTAGCCCACAAAAAAAAGAATATTTCATAAAAAAGAAGAGAAAGTAGGTGTATGTTGTAGAATAATAGAGAAATGATAAATCACTGCGCTGCCTTCCTCAACACTATATCTACTTTAGACTATACACACATTCTTCTAACCAAAAAAATTGAATGTTAGTGAGTGAGAGAGAATTGCAAAAAGATAAATTGATTCTGGAAATTTTTGAGAAAAGGAGAAAAAAATCTATCGACAGTCTCTTCTAGTGTTTTTTCTTTAAAAAAATATCTTATGTTTGGTTTGTCATATTCAGCCAAGCAAGTGACAACAAATATATATATGAAGTGAAAAATCAAATAGCAATTGTGCCAATATAATATTTCTTTTGCTATATGGATGATGTAATAACAACGTGTTGCATATACTGGTACTTTCACCGACTTTCAACTCAATTGTATTTTCTTTTTCTTCTTCTTCTCGCTTTCTATATCAATAGGGATCAAGTGAATTTTTGCTGACTACTTGGAAGCAATAAGCAAAGTTGTCACTCAAGCTGTGCACTTTAAATTGAAATAAGGTTTTTGAACAGAGAGCAAATTTGAGGTCGTGTATTATATAAACCATCATGCGTGATATAAACTGAGATTTAAAATGAGAAAGTTGAATTGATGATCTCTAACCTAGTTCTTATGTGGCCTTGTGGAACTTTATAGAAAAAAACTCACGTTGACATTATACAACACGTACATATAAATATAAATGAATAAAAAACTCCTGACTAGAAGGGATTTTCACAGTATAATAGAGTAATGCGAATTACAAAATTCAGGTTGTCAGACACGTTTTTCTATTTGTCATTTCCTAGAGTTTTAGACTTTTAGAGAGAGAGAGAGGAGAGAGACAGTATCCATAAAGAAAAGTTTGGGTTGGTTGCTTAATGCAATATAGAGTTGTAAATGAGCATGTGAAACTAGAAAATCAACGACATTCTCATTTTATTACAAACTTGTTTAGGATTTTACTGACACTCGTTTTTCCCAACGGCAAAAGCACAAAAAAGTACTAGACTACTACTAAACTGCAAAAGAGTTGAAAATGGAAAAGTTTCTCATCCTTTCACATTGGCTTATGTTGCAATGTACTATATAAGGTTGAGAGTTTGAAACTAACCATGACTTTACTGTTTTGTGACTCTATCAGCATTCCTTTGCTCTCTTTTTTTGAATTCAATGGAAAATAACTGTTGTTACTTTATAGTAGTTGGAAAACCAAAATCTCGCCTTCTTTTTCTATACTCACTCAGTTAGTCAGTCTTCATTAAAAGTAAAGTCAGCCTGACACTCAGCATTAATCACGTCGGTCTCTCTCACCTTAAGTTTTATACATCTAGAGTTTCGATGTTATTGTGTGATACACAAATGAGTTTCTTATACAGCTATAAAACTTTCTTATAATAGAGGCAAGAAGACTATATGCATAATATGCTTATATTGATGTTCTTTTTTCTAAATATAAATTTCTTTCTTCTTCATATCATGCCAATTTTATACATGCAAAGTTTTCGAGGTAGTGTAATATTTATAGACTGACTCTCTTTTATACTTTAGATTCTGAACACTTTGAAAAACTTTGGCAATTAGTAAGTTTTTACCTGTAGGCATTACATGTATGTCATCAAAGTGAAAAGCAGACAAGACAGCTAATAAAGTTGATGAATATGTCAAATATATAGTAAAGTTTTACTTGTAAAAGAAGAATGTACAGAAAACGTATAAAATAATCCCTTTAATCTAAAATTATTTTAAGACTTGTATAATCTCATATATATGTATTTCTCTCTGCTCTTTTTTGTTATAAAGTCTCCAGCACCCCTCCAGCAAATAAATAGAGGAATTGTAAGTATATGGTTAGTTAGTATATCTACATTATATATATATATATGGTTTTAATTCTTGCTAGCTTACTCTAATCACTGGAATTTAATCTGTTTTTCTTTGACAGCTTCTAGCTATACAGTATCAAATTAACATGGTTATACATCCTGTAATTCTATAGCATTTAGCAGAAATATACAGGATTAGATTGTCTTTTGCATTTTTTCTCAAAGCTAGTGACTAGCGAGTAATGGTTTGTTATATTATAGTATCTTAAGTTATATAGTATTATGTAGGACATGCGACATCGAAAGCTATATATTGTATTTGTTAAAATATGCACAACAATATTAGTCTAGTATAAGCTCTGGTGCTAATATAGTTTAAATATGATCAGCTTCCTCACTTGCACAGTGTGTTATTTAAAAACTCAAAGAAAACAGCTCAACACATGCAAAAAATCATAAGATTCACAGATTCACTCATTTTATGCTCACATCATGAATCAAACTTATTGTCCAAATGTACAAATGACGTTGTATGACACTAAATCGTTTATAAGCATATTCTGGAAGTTTTAGAATTATACTTTAAGTTGCGAAAATAATAAATTAGCATACATACGCATTAGAATATATACATCAATTAATTCATTTGCACCCTGAACTTTTTTTAATGTATTATCGAAGAAGAACAATATTGGTTTATGCCTATTATATTATAACCAACGCAATTTTTAATATAATTAATCTCGCTTTTTTCAACAATTTTTCTAGGTACTCGTTCCTTTTCGATAAGTTCTCTTTTAACTGATTGCAAATTTAATTTTCTGTTGACCTAATAAAATGAATTCTCACCTCTTGTAATCTTTGAATGAACGCTTATTACAACAACATCACTCATCTATAATAATATTTACACAATGATTTTTTCTCTCTAGAGTTATAATCATAGCTTTTTCTAGCTCATTCACTTTGGCTCTAATTAATTGAATTGACAATTAGTTTTTTTCACGTATAAAATATAGTTATAATTAGTATGTAGTACTATATGTATAGTACATATAAGAAAATATGTTTAGTTAGTACTTAAATTTACGATGTAGTGTATGTGAGTATATAATGTATTATGTGCTGGTTATATATATTATATTTAGTTTTATGCGATTGTGTCGTGACTGAATGCAATTGTTTTTGTGAGCTGCTGTAAATGATTTTCATGTTAATTTCAATAATTTTGTTCTTATTTCTACACCTAGGTTTCATTATATTTATTGTTACCTTGATGGTACTTTAGTAAATTGCTTTATGTATTTTTAGTAGTGGTGGTAGCGTAATTCATTGTGTATAGTGTGTCTTCATCTTATAAACTACTATTATAGATTGGTGCTTTTCTGAGAGTTTGTGTATAAATTACAATTGAATATTCTAATTTTATTGCACAATTATATGAGGTGCCGAGAGAAGAACAGCAATTGTGGCAATGATGGTGAACGATGTAAAAACGATGAGACATATTCGATCTACAACCACTGTAAAAATTCATATAAAAATTTGAGTTTTATAAATGTACAACATTTGGTAATAAGCTTTTATCTTACTGGCTGCGAATTTCCAATCAGCTACAACGTCTGCATCATCTTCTGCTTTTCTCATTCTATTAGTAATAAATCGAAGCTCCCGTAATATGGCTTGGATATCTGTAAAAAGATAAATTTATATGATAACAACTTTCTCTTCTTTTAATAATTCCTTTACCTTTTTGAGCTAGTGCACATGGAGAAGATGCGTCAGTTGCACTATCCATTCTAAGATAAGATGAGCTCATGCGAATATCGTCATCCATGTCTAACACATTCTGTAGAAAGTTTAGAGTAATTACATAAGATTTAAAAGTTCTGTTGTGAGAGAATAAGGAATATAGTAATTACCGCAAGTAAAGATTTAGAAGATCTCTCCTTTATATCTTTTAGCGTTTTCATTTTCTGGTCCATTTTGAGTGTTTGTCGAGTGATTTTCTTCCCTGGACGATTCATTCCTATGAAAAAAATTAACATTTCTTACTATGCTATTATTCTAAATATTAGTAGTAAGCAACTGTAGATTCAAGTTTCACTTACGTAGAATCCAAGGTAGCCACTGAAGAAAAAGTGTTCTCACCTATAATAATTAAAACAGCCCAATTTTAGTATATATACTGGCAAGACAGAGAAAATAAACTATAATATTATAATATGACGAGTGAGTGTAGGAAGCAACTTTCTCTGGAGAAAGTTATATATTACTTTTTACAGGTCTGGCATCTCTGTATGAAACAAGAGCTGAAATGATTTTATCTATAACATTTTCATCACTTGTAACCCGAGACTAAAAGCTACAAACATAAAATCTCATGTTCAACAGCTCAGCTCTACATAAAATATGTACTGTGGCCACATGTACATAAAGGTGTTACAATTGAAATAGAATAAAGCTTTTCATAGTGTCAAATTCTTTTATCAAATCAGATTTCACTATGAAAACAACTACTCACATACAAAATGTAGTTCACAAAGCTATATAATCTAATCCTTTTATAGGTGCAAAAGTTGGCTGTGATAACAATTGAAGTTTTAACTCAAATGGATGTATGTACCTATCTACAGGTGAAAAGTTTGAGCTCATTTAATTTTATTTGTATTTTATGAATATTCAAGTTTCATTTCACTACCAAGCAAATCTATATAGATAGTGGATAAGAGTGGAAAGAAAGTCGTTGACGATAGTCTCTTTCTTTTATTTAGTGTTGTATATAGGTGAGTGCTTCTTCTTCTCTATTGAACTCTTATCTTCAGAATCCATTCAATTCTTCTGATTCTCTTGGAGAAAAAAATATTCCTAAAGCTATAGACAAAATACAAGTTTTAGAGAGAGAGAGAGAGCTTCATGCACACATAAAGACAAGAACTCTTGAATAGGAAACGAAGAAATGTTCTGTTTACTACACTAAAGGCAATGACAAGAACCCTAGAGACAGCAACTTTCTTTCTCTACTTTCTCCAATGGTAAAGCTGTGACGAGAAGCTGATTGAATTTCTACACAAAAGTTGACAAAAGAAACTGTATACACATACATTTTATTTTCTTCCTTGCTTATACTTACTTATACTATACCTTTCTGCTTTTATTGTTATATACACGACTACAACAATTGTAGAATAATGCACCATGATGAAAAAGGGAATCTTAACAAAAAAACAGTACAATGCAAAACATCTCTCTGATATTCACATCTTCTTCAAATGTTTATACAAGAGAAAAGAAAAGGTAGACATCACATGATATCCGTGACATATTACATTTCAAAAACTCATACAACATATCGATGGCTTATTTAAAGATCAATTATGTTAATAGCAAAAAAAACGGATCAGATTGAATATTTTTTTCATTCCCAATCCAATTTACTTTTCTTGACAATAGTCTTATATGTCTATTATATATGAGGACATTTACCCTTCCTTTAGAAAAACTAGAGTATTATTGCTATAGAATGGTAGTGGAAGTGAAGAAGGAGTGAATAATATATGATAAAAGTCTAAAAGTGAATAAAATTCACACTATATTCACTAGAGCTGAAAGTGATCGAACTGTTTACCATAGAAGTAAGCCAACAGAACCAAAATGTAATGTAAGGAGATAAATATATAGATAGAGCAGGAAGAAGAAGAAGAAAATCGAAAGGTTTCCCATGAGATACAGATGATTCGCTCAGTAAACATCAATGAGACTTTTCCTCGCTCTTTATGAGAAATCCAATATAGAATAAATGAACAAACATGAACTATGTTTATGACGTGAGCCAACACAAAAGTGAGTTTCACGGGGAAAAAATATAAGAAGTGATATGATATAATATTATATAGAAAAAAGTGACTACTATTTACGGAAGGCTATTTCTGCAAACTTGTATATCTGCACATGTCATGTAAAAGATAATATGTAAAAGCCGTTTCTCTCTCGTCATCTTGTGTAAAGGTAAATAATAATATCGTGCACACGTAAATTTTTTTATTTTCTACATATTCTATGATGATATTGTTGTATACGTGAATCCAAGAAAAGCATTTTATTCTTTTCAAATCTAGTTTCTCGTATCAAACCAACATATATATTTTCTATGCAATTGTGTAATATCTCTACAATGTGTCACTTACACTCACAAAATTTGTATTACAAAAGCAACTGTAGACATATATCAGCATGATGTATTACATTAGTAGATGAAGTACTTTCTATCTCTACTATAATAGCTGTAGAAACTTGAAGATTTTGATCTGCTCAACAGAGAATTTGAAAGCTTTCATAAGAATTGAAGTTATATTCAATATTATTAGAGTAAGTAATCTTTGTATAACAAGTGGAAAGCTAGTATCCAGAGAGCTATAAAGAATTTTATAGACAGTTCTTGACTTTGTTTTTGTGAAAAGCACCGCTCTATGAAAGCTCACAAGATCACTTTCATTTATAGACTATAAGATTATCAAAGAATTTGCGACGCAGAAAAGATGTCAAGTGTGTATTATTTCATTACAGAAATAGACTACAAGGTTTCTTTTCTTCGTGTGTATGTCCCTCATTACCTCTTTTCTCACATCTCTCTAAAACTACTATAGTTGTATTATAGTGCACCAAAGATACAAGAATTTCATCAACTATTATACCAATCAAAGCAAGAGAGAGTTTTCTTGGAACATTTTATCTCTATAGCTAAGTAACATCACGCAATATAGTGCACAAAAGATACAAGAATTTCATCAACTATTATACCAATCAAAGCAAGAGAGAGTTTTCTTGGAACATTTTATCTCTATAGCTAAGTAACATCACGCATGAGGAAAAGTAATACTTGTACATGTATGAAATGCAATGGAAAACTTTTCGTTTCGATGAAATTACTTGTTGTCTCTCTTTATATTGTTTCTAATTTTTGGTCTATAGATATACGAGTCACATTTTCTATTAACTAATGTACATAACTTACTTAGATACAGAAAAAAATAATTGCTTCTACTCAACTCGTCAAATGTAATTATACGAGAGTTAGAGAAATTTAACTTACCCATGCCGGCATTTCATGCATTCTATTTTAGTAAATAACATAATTAGAAGATTTTTTGTACAATGCTGTAGTCATTAAATTCAACTTACTTGGCAGTGCGGTGGTGATAGTTAAGTACAACAACTGTTAGAACAACTGACGAGGCAACCTTTATAAAACAAGAAAAATTGTTAGTCAACTAAACTTTTAAAATTGTGGGTTTAAAGTCTTTACCATGAACATAATGCAGTTGAAGTACGTTCCTACATTTACATTAGAAAATTTAATTAGATTTTTGATTTTATACAAATCCACATGTACAATTTAAAAGACAAACTTAAAAAAGACAAGTTAAACAAACTAAAAATGAAATTAGATTACAATACTCTTAAAAAAATAATAGCATAACAGACGTACATTACATATATGAGATGGAAGTGATGTGGAAATTATTATAGGTGTACATATATATAAGCACAAGTAAAAGGCTTTAGTACTAATTACAAACTAAATTTTTAAACAGAGCAAGCTTAGATAAGTAGAGAGTAGTAGTGTCAATCTGCTATCAACTTTGTAAATTTTAAGCACAAGGCGACAAGTACACTTCAAAATGTCTGCAAGCATATTTTGCAATAGTATAATTCATCCATGCATCATTTACTATACTCATATAAGTAAGTATAGTAGTAGAAACACAANTTTGTAAATTTTAAGCACAAGGCGACAAGTACACTTCAAAATGTCTGCAAGCATATTTTGCAATAGTATAATTCATCCATGCATCATTTACTATACTCATATAAGTAAGTATAGTAGTAGAAACACAAATGCATTATGAATTTGAAGTCTAGTGTAGAACATGACATAGCAATTAGGAAATTACAAAAGCTGACATTACAACAAGCAAAAGCTGACACACAAGAATCAAGAGAGGCAGAGTTTGTATGGTAGTATTATTTTGTACTATATACTACTGCTTGTCAAAATTAAAGTATTATTTGATTTATTCATATCACTCTATGCTCCCATTGTTTGAGCCAAATTGATTCTTAAATGAAATTACATCTGCAACATTACATCAAATTGAAATTTGCATTGTTACAACAGCTATACTCTTTGATTCTTCTATATAAATATATGTAGTAGTAGTAACTTACTCATGTACTATATAGTAGTAAATTGAGAGAATCTAATTCATCTGTCATGTATGCGCCTAAAATAAAGTAGAATATAGTCTATACATATTGCACGTATGCACGCAACATTAGAGAATATACATAAACTATATATTATAGATAGAGTTGCAAAGTAAAAATGGAAATATGAATTTCCACCCAATTTACATTTTCTATAAGCTTTTGTTATAACGAGTTTTTCTTCTCTTCCATTAACACATGACTCCACTTGCTTCTCTATAGTAAAAAGAGCTTCACCTCAACTTTCTCTACCTGAGTCTCTGCTTTCTCTTCAACAATAGTGTGTAGCATAGCACACACACATGCTATTATGCTCTTGCTGTGAGAAACTAGAGGAAGAGAGAACAGAAAAAACTAAAAGAAGAAAAAAAAGAGTTGAGAGAGAATCTAGTTGAGACATAAAACAGTACGTGACATGAGAATGAAAAAGGAGGAAAAAATCACGTTAGACTCCTAGCTCAACGAAGTGAAAGAGCACTTTCACGGTTAGATTGTCCTTGTCTTATAGAATTTTATATAGTGGTCTCACATATTTTGGGCGTGAAATACTTTTTGTACACTACTATATATAGTTGCATGCATCTTACTAGAGAGTGCAACTTTCTAAAAACCATTTTTCATTCTCTAATATCTTATATATGACTAAACCAGAGCAACTACTTAAGTCCTTAGATTTTTTTTATAAAATGTACTACATCAGACTGACATAAAGTCTCAATTAGTAGCAATTTGCAATTTCATAAAAAAAGAAAAAAAACTTTGATTTTGACAAGCAGAGATGAGAAGAAGTACAGTGTGGTTTTTTTTTGGAAAAAAGGGAGAACATATTATAAAAGTCTATATTTCTTTAGTATCCGCTAATTTCAAGGTTTATTTTGCCATTTGAGTTACACAGTGTGTTGTAATAGTTGTTAGACACACCTGATGAGAAAGAATATTATGTACTTATGTATATATATATATATATATATATATATTCTGTATAAAACTATAAGGACCATAAATAACAAAAAACTCTAGAGAAGAGAAAACTAATTCATCATTTTTAGTCCTAAAAGAATTTATACAAGGGAACGAGTATAAAGTCCATAATGTATATCTTGAAGAATCTACTAATAAGATAATGCTTTATATATGAATCACTCTTTAGACATTTTCCTATTCCTACTTTCTCTTGGGTGTATGCAAAACTGCTATTTCTATTGTATTTACTATGCTGGTGAAAGTTGAAGCTAAAATAGAGATAACTTTGAAACGACTAAAGACTATATATGTACATAATACAATCTCACAATAAGTAATTACATATTAGAGATTTTCTTCTTCGTCGTGGCATCGCAAAAGTTCATAAATATTCATATTTCACTACTCTTGAGTTGTTCTCTTAAATAGATGAAGTCTAGACTTAAAGTACAAATTTTAATGACCACTTACTGCGATGGATTAGTGTATAAACTCTAATGCAAAAGATGAAACCAAAAAGGTACGATTGTAATTTAGTATTCTCAAAGTTATGTAGATATTTTATATGTGGTGTTGGGAAAACTTGTAGTATAATAGTGTAGCAGTTGTAGTAGAATATACAATTTCTCAAAAATAAAATCTCTACAAGAAGCTATAGAAGTAAAGAGTACCAGTTTAAGTGGTTTTTCTCTCCAGCACTCTATATATTGAGTTGTGTGTGCTACTAATATTATAAACCATTCAATATACACAAGTTTAGTGGATAGATAAAAAAGTGGATAGAAAGATGAATCGTTCCCTAAGGCAGAAGAATATGTATATAGTACTTATAGAAACCTAATATGTAGTTTTATAGAGATAAAATAACGTGACTATAAATCTTTTAACCAATGTAGCGTACTGTATAAATTGAGATTTGAGTTGGACTCGAGTATAATTATTTAGGTTAAAAAGAAAACTTTGAAAAAATTTGTAAAAAGTGAAGGACGAACGACATATGTTGCGGTGTTGGTTTCGTAGTTATATATAAAAAACTTTTAGTAGATGGTTTTTCGTGTGTATCAAAATGTAAAATGTGATGAAGCAGCAAAAACTCAAAAGTCGGCTGTAAAACTTCAAAAGTATAGATTTTGGGTATATAATGGTGAAAATATATTTATAGGGAAGAGAGAGAGAGCATACAAAAATCACATCAAGACTACAAAGACAAATCACACTATATAAATGTGATGATAATTAGAGTGTTGCACAAAAATTAGTGAGTATACACGATTTTATATAGTGTCAGGGAAAATCACGATAACGTTGCAAAACAAAAATATTTGACAAAAATGTAAAAATTTTTGTCGAAAAAAATTCAATTCACTAAAACGTTGACTACGTTCTACTATTACTACTGATAATAATCATTTGTATAATAAAATATATTATACACACAAAATGGCATAAGAAAATGAAGAAAAAATAGAGTTGAGAAAATAGTAGCAAAAATTTTTTTCAATTGACTCTTGCCGAGTTGGTCTGTTGTCTTGATTCATTTTAACAAATAAAAAGTATTTTATTTGTATATTTATAGAAAAGCATTTCATTTGAAAGGTGAAAGCCCGTCAGTAGATAGTTTCTTACCAAAAACTTTTATATGTTGGCACATACTGACTCAGAGAGAAAAGCATATATATTGAAAAAGTCCAAAACCACAAAAGTATCTTTTTCATAGATACACACATCAAAAATTAAATCGCTTGCTGAAAGGAGTATTTTTCTAAGGAAAAAAACTTTTAGAAAATTACCTTGTATAAAGCACTATATAGTTGTAGTGCTTTTTTACTTTATAAACTTGTCTATGTATTATATGTTGTATAGAGAGTACAGTATAGTATAACACATTTGGTTTCTTCAGTATTCAATTTATTTCCCATCAGCACAAATGATCAAGTGGTTGTACATCCATGCTATTTTGAGAAACAAGTCTTTTTTGTCTGCTTATATACACTACAAACTACAGTGTATATAATGTAGCAATAGATGTTTTATATATGTTTAAAAAATTACTCCTCAGGGAAACATTTTGTAGTGTGTGAGCAAAATTCTCAAAATTTTACAATGTGTCTAGTAGTAGTGTACAGACGTAGTCTAAAAAAGACGATCAAAAATTCATGCGAGTAACTCCTTATGTCTTACAGTAATTGTAACCTCGTTGCTGTACTTTTCATTCTATTTTCATTTCATGATTCAATTTAAATAGCTTGGGAGTTTTCAAAAATTTACCAATGTATAAATGATTTTGGTTAGTTTGAGGACTGATAGAGTTACTCTAATGCCTTTATTGTTGACGAAAGGCAATTTTTTATATTGTGAAGGCCTTTACTGTTATACTGTATCGGCGTAAACAAGACAGAGGAAGCTATAAAACTACAAAATATTTATTTATAGTATATCTACTAGTAGAAAATTTTCATTAGCGCTTGCTATAAAAAAGATCCAGACCTTTTTCGCCTACAATAGTATAAAGTCAGATCATCTTTGCTTAATGATCTTGTTTTGTAATTATGCTTTCAATCTATATATATATAGTACAGCATATATAAAAAGTGAACATACGGCTTCAAATGAAAAAGAGAATTATTAGATATTAAAGCATCAAGTCAAACTAGTTAGCTGTTTTGAGCTTTTTTGTTTTGGCTGTATATAATAATAATAATAAATTTTTTTAGTGTGTTTTCTGTTTTATACTGATATATATATATGGCATTATAGTGTACTTTTTTAGTTTAGAACACTTTTTCACCTAAAAGAGGTATGGCTTCACTTGTTGTAGGAAGAATGTTGGCAACGAGTAATGAGAATACTGTTAGTGATAGCAAAATCGTTATACCTGTGAAAACATAAAACATACAAAAGGTCAAGGTTCTTTTTTCTTCTTGAAAGAAGGCTAATTAAAAAGAAAAAACTCATCTATCATTCAATTTGAAAGTATTATTAATTACATGAAAATAAATTGAAAATATAATATATTAAAATTCTTACTTCTTAAAATTAAGAAGAAAGTAGAAACTCATTTTAAAACTATTCTTTCATTTAAATACTTTTGTGACATTTGTCAACTACTTGTCTTTCTCAAGATGAGATCTTTGATTTAAAAGCTATAATATTCATTACATCCCAAACAAGTTCTGAGAAAGTACTTTATGATGACAGAGATCGCACAAATCAGAAAGAGTGATGTTGATTCTTGTAACTAGAAACTTCTCGTGAAAATTGTCATATAGAGATAATTCTCTAACACAAGCTTTTTAACTGACAAGGTTCAATGGACTCATTGCATAGTTTTCCATCTCCACAGTAAATATGAATTTGTGGACAAAGTTTGAGCTAAAGTTTCTACTAGATTGACTATACACTGAAGGAACGACATGTAGAGAAGAGAAGGAATCGTAATCTAAACTTAGGTAAATTAGGGAACAATTTCAATTATAGTCTTCCTACTACAGACTGTAGTCTTCTAGAGCTTATATGGATTCTAACATTTAGAGTATAATGTAGTTTACGATAATATTAATCTTACACTCAAACTCTTGAATCTAGTAGTATAGTATAACTCCTCTTCTCATTCTTGTATACAAACAACTGTTGTAAACTTTGGCATCTTAATATGTAACTTAGGTGTTTGCAGCCTTACACTATTATTAACATGAGGAGGACAATGATCTTTAGCGGATTCTCTGTATAACATATGATATGAAGAAGTGAAGAAAGTCGTCGCGCAAGCTGATTTACATGTGCATATAACAAGGTAATTTTAATGAAAAGGAAAGTCAAGAGAAAGATGAGATGAGATACAGAAAAGAGAGGGAGAAAACATAGATATGAGAGAAATGCTGTAACATAAAATGAAATTTAGAAAAACATCGACTTACAATGAAGGCAGTATGGGACAAGAAACGTTAGTAAAGAAAGTAGTTATAGAGAGAGAGAGAGAGAGACGAATATAGATAGAAAGTAAAAAGACAGGACAGAGCGAAAGGCACAGATGACTTTAATTAAACTGTCTACAGCCTAAGAGAAAGGTAGTCTCTACATTGTATAGCCTCTCTTATCTTTTTACAGTCGTTGAACCTATTTTTTTCTTTACCATACCTTGTGCATTTATTCTCACCAAAATACAAAAAAGAGCAAGGAAAAAACAATAAAAATGCGATAGTAAAAAATACATGAAGAGTTCAACGTTTCAAAAATGAGAAAAATCTCTGGTACACATCAAAAAAAAATTTTCACTTGAGTGAAAATTTACGAAAAATATATGTATATTATATGCACATATAAAAAAGTTATAAGAGACCAAAAATAACTTCAAAAAGAAGATATAGAGAGAGAAAAGACACAAGGGACTTTTTTTAGTAGTTTTCACTTCAGGTTACTGGAAGTTTTTTTAAGTACAGAAGAAGTAATAATATAAATGCATAGCATTGCAACAGTGAATAATTGGACAGTTATATTGTATTACAGTAAAGACAGTTAGTATAGATAAACAGTAGGGGTTGACTAAATATTAAATGAAATCATTCTTGTGTACCTAAAAGAGGTATTGCATCTGAAACCTAAGAGGTATAGAATAATAAGTTTTTAGTTATTAAAATGTTGCAATTGTTGTGAAAATCGTTTTTTCAAGAAAATTATTGTTTTAGTGGGAAATAATTGACCTGTGGCAATGTTTCCGCGACAAGGTTGAGAAAAACAGTTAGTGAGAGTAAAATCGTCACGCCTATATAAAAAAAGGAATTAGCATTAATTATGGATTGTAACTAATAAATAGTGTTGAACAGATTTTGTACTGTTGTCTTACTTTACTGTGTTAGTTATACATATAATACTTAAAATACCATGCATGATTTTATCAATGCTTTCTCTATTACTTTCCCCTTGTAGGTTATTCAACCTTTTCTCCTTATTATTTATGCGTATCATGAATAAGATTGTTACTCAATATTTCATTCTTTGATAGACTATACCAGTATCATAATAATTTCACCCTAGCACGTAAACCTCACGTGCCGAAGCTACACAATATTTGGATTAACCATCATTTTCTCAGGTGTTTGAACAGTGCTTAACTTCATAAATCTTGATTCTATACATTTTTGAGTAGACTCAATTCTTCTACTATATAGTAGCAAGCAAGCAACAGTCAAAAGAAATAGTAGACAAGATTTGATATTTGCTACTTGAGATAAATAATGAATAAACTTTTCAAAATCCTCAATAACAACAACAAGGCGCAACAACAAATAAGAATAAATATTTTTCAATAGGATCTTCTAGTATTCTCTTCAGGATATCCTCAAGCGCTCTTCAAAAGACATCATCTTCATTGACTCAAAATTTCTCTATGAATTGTGCAGAATAAGCGTCAAGAGTCTAATATTCTCAAAAACTTGACTGACTTATATAAATACTTTTAAGAAGAGAAAGTGACAGACTTTGCTAGAATACATCTTTTCTATTGTACTTTTTCTATTGACTACAGAGGTCTATATATCTTGAAAATGTATATCTGCTGCAGTTGCATTTTATCTTTACTGTCTTGTCTCTTCCTTTTTCACCACAAGAGTACATAAAAACTCAGCGATCTGAATTTTGAATAGGACAAGTAGAGTAGAGTAGAGTATAAAAAGGAAAGCAGCAGTCTCTTCTTCTTCTCTCAAGTGGTTACACATGAGTATCAACATTGAAAAATAACAGTCACCACATCTGGGCATATGTATGTATACATGTTTATATTCACTATCTTCAGAGAAAGCATGAAGGAAAGACGAATGGGATAAAAGAAAGTTAGACGTATACTTTATATCAGAAAAATGAAGAGAAACGACGGAAGAGAGCTTCAAGTCAAGAGTAGTATGTCAAGATCTTCAGATCACCACTTGGTTGAGAGATAGTAGAAAAGCTTTAGGTAGGATCTCTCTCTCTCTTTCTGTAGAGAACTTAACTCAATAGAATCCATATCTATCCTATCATCGACTTATATTCTATAATACTTTCGAGAGAGAGAGACAGAGTCCATAATATCATATAATAATATATAAGGTTATATAGAAGAAAACGATGACTAAAGCTATATGCGAATGAGATCATATAAAAGGAGATAAAATATAAGGTAAAAAAGGTAGAGAAGAGGAAACAAGCAGAGTTTATACAAGAGAGAAAATCAATAGGTATTGAGAGTGAGAAGGAAACGAAAATGTGTAATGTGATGTAAGTACTAAAAGGTATAAGAATATAAATAAGGGTACAGTAAGAGAAGGATGTATTTGTAATTCAAAACATCCAGAGAGAGTAGAAGAACACATTTCTTGAGGTTTTTTTTGTGGTTTGGTTTTTCTAACTTTTGACATAACATGCCTAAGATTTGGACATTGGAAATCTAATGAGATAGCACAATTAAATTTCTATAATTGTGTTTGTGTGTATATAGGTCGGCATTTTTTGCCTTAAGATTTTTTGACTATAGGATTTTTTTTGTGCCAAGAGTCCAGACCAACTAGCATTCGTCACAGATATTTGTGACTCTGTTATTATTTTTACCAATCAACGGAACAGCATCAGAGGTTGACGGCATCTTTTCGGCAACCAAATTTAGAAAGACAGTGAGTGAAAGCAAAATTGTTACCCCTATATTAAATATAATATGGTAGATAAAATATTAGACATCATAAAAGAAATCTTCAATATAAATATAACAAGAAGTTCTGATTAAAAATTAAGCGTCACTGAAGAAAAGAATCTCTAAATCTGACATAAAAGGTTTATTACATAATTTTATAGATTTTTGCTACATTCATTTCTTGAGCGAAAGCCAAAATCATTTTTGTAGAGAAAGAAAACCAATAATTTCTATATAAGATCTGTACTCTGCTTCTGAACCTATTTTTTTATAGAGCTTTCAGAAATAACATTAAAAGAACTAAATATATAAGACTATATATGTGCCGGTCATCTAATTACTATTATAGTACACTTCATTCTTTTTATAGCCTCATTTCAACTATAATATAATGTCTCCCTGAACGCTGTAATAAAGTAAGTTTAATGAGGATTGATATATATCTTCGACTCTTTAAATTACACACAGTTATTCCTTCATAAAAATGGAAACTGAACCAACCACAGTTTTATTTTACTGTTAACTGCCATTGCAGTCTGTATAAAAATTTTCTCAAAAAGATGAAGAAAAAAAATTACTTTTATATAAACGCGACTTTGATTTTGGTCACAGATTTTTACAAGACAAATAACATAAAATGATAATATATAAGCCACAAACTTCTTACCAAGCGTCAATTTTTCACCGCTATCTGTTTTTGCATTACAAAAAGATTTATTAGAAATACAACAATTTATCATCTGAAATTGTATTAGATTTAACCTGGTGGTAGAGTAAACCCCAATAGAGCCATAGATGATATCAAAACACAAGGGACAATTAAATTAAAGAAATAGTACAGCGTTCGACGTCGGATGTGTATCGTGTCTAGATAAAAAGAGTCAAGTACAAAAATGTGGTTAGATAACTCAAATAAAATAAAACTCTCTTCCTGTGTATCGTTTGATCTTATTTACTTACATGTCACATCTACAAAGGGCTCAGGACAACAATTGTAAAACAAAGTGTTCTTTTTTCCTGGGACTCCTGTTGACAAAAAAAACCAAAAAATTTCAATATTATTCAATTACCACAATAATACGTCATTTGATTGATCATGTTTTTGTGTCTCTACTATGATTATATTATTTATAGTATTTACTTTTATATATGTCTAAAAAGCTGGCTCGTAAACAAGCCTTACATGAGATGTACATACTACTAATGGAAATTGCCGATTGTGCACATATGCCATGAGAATGATTGGCAAACAAAAGCTCAATGTGTCAACTTCTATTTTTATATCTATGATGCAATAGCTATTAGCTGAGTCAACAAATTTTCTATTGATGTAGACATTTATATACACACACACTCTCTACTTTCACTTAAGACTACAAACATTACTGATATTGCTATTTTGTAATGAGGCTAAAATGTCAATATTGTACACGAATATTTGCCATGATTGTTTTTAATCTCAAGAGACGTAGTGAAAGTTATCTTAAAAAGTGTCAAGTAATCTATGCACAACATTAGCTTTGTGATGGCTTTAGACATGCTATACGTCAATAGTTATAGTACAGCCATTGTTGTAGGAAGATGAGACTATTATATTATATGTGTTTTCTAGAGTCTAGAGCTAGCAGAAAGAGAGAGAGAGCAAGAAACCGTTTACTCAGCCATGTCAATGTGAAAGGTAAATGATCATCACCTTTCACAAGAGAAAAGCTCGTATACATATAAAAGCATGATAATCTTTTGCTCTTGAAGCAATCTCTAACGGGTCATTTGTTTTCTGTCTTTGGCTTTCCTCTTTCCTTCCTTTATGGTGATTTTCTTTACGTGACTTTTCCACTTTGAGTGAACTGAACTCTTGTCGTAATAAATATGTATGCCTTCGAAAATGTATTCCATGAGTAAGTATATATACCTTTGTGGTTTAGTTATATAGTGTATATTCAAAGTGTATCTAGTGAAGTATGCAACACGATAAAATGAAAGTAGGAGCATAAAACGATGGAGATTCGACAAAAGAAATAAAGTGGTGGAATACATTATTATTGCACTTTTATGTACCTGAACATTTGTCCTAACATTTCAAACCTGTCTATGACTTTCACTCTCAGAAAGAGAGAGAGAGTTTCTTCCAGGGTATACATACACAAGATACATAACATATACACTAAAATAATATCTGTCAACTGTTTTACTGCTACTTCTACAGTTTTATTTCTTATAGTACTTTCATATATGTATATAACATCCAAAGGGAAATAAAATTGAATGAAGTTGTCATCGAGGTTTGTGTTGTATATGTAAAGAGAGAACGTTGTTAAACGAGTAGGATTTTATTTATTCGTTTATCAAAGTGTGTCTGGTGCACGTAGCATAAGAATAGAAGGACGTGTTTTTATCACTTTCAAGTATTGTTGTAATGTAGGGGCATGACTCTTGATGTTACTTTTAGGCATTTGTCATGTTTATTACTTGTTTGTCCTCTCTTACTGTATGGAAATGTGACCAATTTAATGGTAAATAAATATAAAAAAAGTAACTTGCCGATAAGATCCCATTCACCGTTAGTTATAAAACTTGAAATGTCTCCGCCTGCCTCATCTTTCATACTAAGGTCCAACTGTAAAATGAATTTTGGTCAATGTTAGCTGTTGATGAGTTGTGGAAAGAATTGAATTTGTCTTACCTGAAAGCCTAAAAGTGATAATAAAAGTAAAGAGTGAAAAATTAGTTTATGAAGATAAAATAAATAAAATTTTACAAACGTACCATCATAAGTCCAGCTAAAGATTAATGTCAAAAAATAGTAGATTAGTAATTATTGAAGCTAGTAACTAAAGTTAGCTTAGTATATAACTTACCTTCCGAATTTCATGTCACATTTTTGGTCATCAAACGGAAACCAGCTAAGAATTCAAGGTTCATATTATAGTAGTGTATTAAAGTAAGGCAAATAAAAATGAGTAAACATACGTGATGTCTATTTTACAAGTGCTTTTGAAAATTCCTATAGAAGGACAGATTGACAAACAAATAATATATTAACATATCATGGTATCTTTACGATTATAAATTTTATAAATAGTTTCTCATGATTTATTCTTATTGTTGATACCTGTTGGCAACATAAATATGATATACAAGAGATATTCTTACCAGGCGGCACGTAAAGACAGGAGCCATTACTTCTTACAACTATATTTGTATGATACGTTCCATCAAAGCCTTCGTCAGCACTACAAAAAAAATCAAATCATTCATGCAAAAGTCTTACTATATATACTTCTTTTTATTAACAAAACAAATTTATTTTCAGTTGACATCTTTCATTTCATCCTTTGAAGAGAATTCATTACTTGTTGTCTACTTACTTATTCGTTGTCAATAAAATACTGAGAATTTTGTCTAGTAAATCATTTCGCAACTATGCAGAATACATAAGCATAAATATTATGAAAGAAGTTCAGTTTATTATAACCTTGTGCAATATATATAGTTTCATGTATTATATTTCCTAGTTGCTTGTTGTTGTCGTCATTATTTGCAAAATAAGAAAGAGGATTTTTATTAGATGAACAGAGAGAGAAGAGGATTTGTTATGAGATGATGGCTATGATGAATGAATCTTACAAAATATCTGACTTTTCTCTGAGAGAACTTGCATAATTGGCCTTATTTTATATAAAGGTTTTAACTAGCTTCAGTATAACAAATATATGAAGTAAAATCGATCTCATCTCTTCTAAAAACTTTCTTTTTAAAAAAGTAACAAGGCATATTCTATATATGCATAGTCGTCGTTGTGTATTGTGTAACAGAGTGAATAAGTCTCTCCTGTCTAAAAAATCTTTTTTATAATTTTTTCTTTTTTTTTGAAAAATGAAGTACCTTTATTCAAGTTTATTTTCTGTCTAACCTATATTATGTATTCTTATATAGTAGAGAAAGAGAGAGAACCTTTACCTGATCTTATCTCTTGAGACGAAAACTACAAATTATGACTGGAAAAACCTCTAGTCTTGAACAGTACATAACCTTTGGCATACATTCATTCTTTTTCTACTAAGAAGAATTTTGTATTAAAATGTATTTTGTTGTTTGTACTACTGCTATATATCTTAAACTCGAATGAACAAGCCATGTTTTTTTACTGAAGAAGGATTTGGGAAAATGTTTTGAATAATGTATCAGTGAATTTACATGAAAAAGAAAGATCTATAGTATGTGAAGTGTGTTGAATTCCAAAAGTTGAGTTTATGTAACAAGGCTAACTTTCTCTCCTTACTATACGTTTTATAGTTACTAGTAGAGAGGTAAGAAGATTTAGGGGATGTTGTTGCGTGAAAAGAAATAGTAATAGTAAATTTTTCAAATCTATAATCCCTACACTATAAAACATTTACTAGTCATCCGTGCTCAAAGTTTTGAAAACAAGGTTATTACAAGAAGTATTATTTATTGCTATTACCTGTTGTACATTAAAACATCAGGCCTCCATAGTTTAATAGGAGAAATTCGGATATTGTCCACCCCTTAAAAATAAAAGTTAAGAAAATAAAAAATCATGAAAACAAACATCGTCGGTGAAAAAATCTTCAAATCTTCAATATATTAAACTTACCACCATACTCAGAAGTATTCCATTTTAATGTATAGTCCGTCCACTCCAAATTTAACCTTTTAATTATTTAAAGTCATGAACCTTAAAGTATTCATTAGCTCTAAATATGTAAATATTCGTTTGTATAATTACCAAACATTCGTTGTAAGGACTTGACCCTTTTCATCCTATAAAAGAAAATGAGAGTGTGGTTGTGAATTTAATTCCAAACATGAAACGTTATGACTCAATATCATAAAACAAAATAGTTGGACTTAATGAGCACAGTAATATAATATAATTTCATTCCATGATGAGTCAGAGAATATTCAAAGTTGATAATGATGTTAAATTATTGAACAAAACTTTGTGTGAGAGAAAAAAGTCAAATAGTTTTTCATCATTTACTCTACTATACATTTACATTTAAATCATTTAAAGTTTAAGGGTTCTCTAGTTCTACTGTAGATATATAGTCATGATTTTTTAAACTGTGGCCTAGTTGAAACTGGACTAGTAAATTGAGTTGCTGTTGAAGGCTACAGAGAAGAATTAATAATGTACTATGTCTATATACAACTCTTGTGTAGTAAGACGAGAAACTATTTGCTTTGGTCATATAGAATAGTAAATTATAAAACATCAAGAAGTACGTACCACATCTATGATTTGCATGAGCGTAAGGCCGAATGAAACTTGTAAAGCGTCCGTTTCTAATGCTACTGGTCTCTCTAAAGTATTATATGTACCAAGAAGGTCTTCCAGTAATTTTCTTTCATTGTCTCCACCTTCAGCACCTGCAAAAAGAAAAAAAACCAAATTCTAGTATTAAAATTTAAGACTCTTTTTCGTTGATATTAAAGTTTTAGAGCTTCAGCACTCAAAAAGTCACTCAAGAGCTGTCGACACACATCAAAAGAGCAACAAATCTACACAAACATTTAGCTACCTAAATTGCTACTCTGAGTTGTGTTTTATACTTTACACAACCGCAATTTAAGATTCCTCTCTTCTTGTCAAATGTCTCCATTTCATTTTCACTCGGAAAATGATCTCTCTCTCTCTTCTCCTTTTATGATATGTAATACGCAATGTTATACAACATGACAAAAGCAATTTTATGCTGTAGTAGCATTACATCTTCCTTGCTGCTCATTTATTTTTCTGTGTGTATAGAGAAAGCAAGTAAACATTTGTATACTTAAATTGCATAGGCTAGCTGAGCTCTATATTCTCAGTGTTATGTGGTAATGTAAGTTTATGAGTACTAGACAAAACTACTCACTTTTCTCTCATCTCCAACTTTTTGTTGCTTTTACTTCTCTCTCATCTCGTCCATCTCTTATGTAGTAGTTTGAGTAGGAGAAAAGAAATTGTTTGTAAATGTATATGTGGATGCGTAGGTATAAATGCTGATGTATTCTACTATTACTACCTATGCAAGAGCTCAAAATGGAATAGAGAATGCAAATGACCTCTTCCTGAAAGTTTTACTTTCTCTTTTACATAACAAACATGACAATATTCTACTCCCTGTCAATTTTTATAGGTTTCCACTTTATCATCATCATCATCATCTTCTTCTCCAATCTACCAAAATGAATAGAGGAAAGAGGTAAATGTAATAAAAATTTATATGGCGACTGAATATTTTACTGCCTTGTTGATGTACGAAGAAAAGTTTGATGACTACAATATATTTTAGGTAGTTTACCACATGCATTGCATACATCGTCAGCTTTATAATCTAAAAAAGATTTAGAAAAAAATATTTGCTCAGAGATTTCAGAAGATCTTTATGTTAATTTAAGCTTGAGAAGAGATTTTCTTAAAGGCAGACATAAATATTATTTCTTCTAAGTGGACAAACCTTTTAAGCTTAAATCTTTATATGGTTGCAAATTATAGTAACTACAGGTGCTTTAGTTCTACATTATAAGGACTTTTTATACTTTCACACACAAGCAGCTGCACTCTCTCTCATAATAATCCCACATATAAGTTTTTAAACTTTTTTCTTATGTTTACCTTAGATTCTTTTCTCTCAAGTTTGTTCGTTCATGAAAAATATTATTGGCAAAATGTCCTTGCCCTACATAAAGAAACTATGATGTGTATAATCCTTTTCAAAAAAAGAAAGTTTTTTTTGTGGGCCATACAAAACTATTTTTTTTTCTACTAACACAATTTTCTTAGTTTCCCATGTGGTGCAATACACATTTTGTGCGTAAAGTAGACAGGAGCGGTGTTTACCTCTCCAATTTATCACATGAGACATTCTTCTTTGTGAGTTAATAAGACAAACTGACAGACATGTGAAATTTTTCTTTTCTCTCTCTTTTATTTCCCAACTTTGAAACTATAACTGCCTTCTCTCTTCTACTCTTTTACAAACACTAATGCTCTTTCTCTGTCTTTGACTCTAACTCACATATATTTGATGTGCTATAATATATTTAACAAATGTAATATATCCCACTTTGCCATAATACCACTTTTAGTAATCCATTGTTCTTTCTTTTTATTTAAGCCAAGTCTAACCTACATAAGTCTTTTTGTTGAGTCGTCCCTTGTGTGTATCTCTCTCTCTGCCACACATGTGGGCTAAAGAAAACTAAGAATAATACTGTGTGTGTGTGTTATATAACTCCCTTTACCATTTCGATTGTTCGCATGACTGGAAAAATATAGAGATATGATATGATGTAGAGAGAAGAAAAAAAGTTCCAAGAGAAATATTATAGAAAAAAGACAATTTCAAAGAAAAATGTAGAAAATCTTACCTATATACTCTAAAGCTAAAGGTGGAGAAGGTGTGTGTGTTATGCTACAATGCTCATCATATCTACACCAGACTTTATATTTTTCTTCAGTAGAATTTTTTGAATGTTGCTTGTCTTTCATTTTATATAATACCAAAAAGAAAAAACGTTGCATACAGAAATAAAGTGACAGACTTTGAGTTTACTACCATAGTATATAGAACATCTTTTGCACACAGACTCTCGTTGTCATATCCTGCTATTGTCAGCTACTTGTATTACGTATATATATATATAGGTTGCTTTAGAGAGATAGTTCAATGCTTTTTCAAAAAAAAAAACTCTTTCATCATTCACTGAGCATTCGATTGCAACCAGAACAAAAAGAAAAGAAATAAAAGAAGGAAAAGGAAGTGGAGAAAATACAAAGCTTCGCTTTTTATGCCGGAAGGCTATCATCAGATCAATTTTCTTGAGAGCACCGAACGACGAAAGAAAAAAAAAGTAAATGCGTATGTGTCACTGTTGTTTCAGTAATTTTGTAAAGATGGTGATCACAGAGAGAGCAACCTTGTCCTTCACCAATGTCAAAAAATTCTCAAACTACAAGCAATAAAATATTTGATGATGTGAGAGCCATATTACACCAAGCCACAATATGAACTTTATGAACATCAACAATTGGAGAGAGAGAAGAGCTTAAATTTTTTTAAGACGAAGAGAAAAGAAGAGCTCAACATATGAGACCTTATATTACACGTTGAAGAAAAGAATTTTTTCTATTTTCTTCTTTTTTTTACGACAGGGTTTACACTTACATTAATGCTTTTTAGGACTAGTCCATAAAGGAAAGTAGAATCGTGTAGGAGTGCAGAGAGTTTTATATATGACGATAGGCTATATAATATCAACTCAGAAAAACTGCATTTGAAGTCTTTACAACTTTGGAAAAAGCTTTGAGTCTAGGACTAGTGAGTGAGTAGATATTACATCACTTTCTGTCTACTGTTTCGTTTTTTCAGGATGATGATGAGAGTGTAATAGTCTCTTCTCTATAGTGCTAAAGCGGATCTAGTAGACTTATTTCCCAACACGAGTCTATCATCTACTCATGAAACCACTCTATTTCTCTCTCTCTCTGTGATTCTCGTGGCTCTTTTCCAATGCTTATCGTAGAGAGAGAGAGAAAGAGAGAAGCAGTTGAAATGACCTTATTAAAGATGTTCATGCTACAAATTAAGTTCGCGGCTCTAACTCCTAGCTAATTGGACTGGTGATCATGATAAGTCGTCGTTTCACTAGCAGCAGTAATGTAGTAGTAGAGCTGACGTAAAGCAAATAACATTTATGACTATTACTATACTTTGGTAGCAATAGTAATAATAACGATATTCTACAGATTATATACGTTCAACATTTC
Organism: Oncopodura yosiiana; assembly: GCA_009869805.1. Lineage (NCBI taxonomy): Eukaryota > Metazoa > Arthropoda > Collembola > Entomobryomorpha > Oncopoduridae > Oncopodura > Oncopodura yosiiana. The sequence continues at coordinate 31,572 of VCNE01002088.1, forward strand.
AATGTGGGCTAGCTATATATACATATAAATGAAAGGATAGAGTGAGAATCGAAGAGCGAAACTATTTCCAAATTATTTCTTTCACCACAAAATACCATAGCAGAATAAACTCGTAAAAGAATTCTTTCATTTCTTTTGCTTTTAGACTCGTAAAGAGTGGTAAAACTTAATGAACAGGATTTCATGACTTCATTATCCAGTTTTTTTACGATTTAATGTTTTATGTCAGTAACATGAAATGCAACCATATGAAGAGGGCAAAATATTTTGGTGCAGTGTATTTTTAAATGTTGTGAAAAAAGAATGAAAAGTGCATTCAAAGTGTAAGAATAGATAGCATGTTGTGATTTTTTGGATACTTATAAATGAGGATTATTAAGAATTTGATATACATTTTGTCATTATATACTTTCAACATTGTAGCAAAAATTTAAGCTAC
>VCNE01002089.1:0-12130 GCA_009869805.1 Oncopodura yosiiana
CTATTGTAACTTGTCGAGTTCCTCCAAAGAAAATGTAAACAAAACATCCCATAAAGCCACTGTATAGTCCAAATTGTGGAGGTAGTCTTGCTACGCTAGCTAAAGCCAATCCTTGTGGTAAAATTGTAGCTTAAAAAAGAGACTAAATTAACTTTTACACACATGTGATATTTTTAATTGTGAATCTTACCACCAACTGTAATACCGGCTATCAAATCTTAATAAGCAAAAGAGACGCCTATTAGATTCATATTGTATACCTTAATTACAGTGGACTCTCTCTATATAACGTAATTCTGTCTTAGTGGAAATCTCAGTCTCCCGGCCAATTCCCTATGTTAATACATTGCACTCACTCTCTTTATAACGGATTTGTCTATAACGGAAAACTGCCTTTGAAAACTATTTGACAGCATTTTATGAAAAATTACTCTGGCTTTAACGTAAATTGGCTCAAAATCCCACCTTGCCTTATATATTTCTTAATTTTTGACAAACTTTCTCCAATAGTTAAAATCTTTTCAACTTTTCTTGTGTCCTAAAACTTACTTCGAGCACCATATTACCCATATATGTACATAAACAAATAGTAAATAAAAACCAATGACTTTCTTTATAACGGAAATTATGCTCCTTTGCTTTAACTTACGGTATATAGAGAGCTTGTCTATATAGCATAAACTCTTTGGCTCTCTATACTTTCTATATAGACAGAGTCCACTGCATGATAAATAGATTCATTAATACCTGCAATAAGTGTAGCAAAAAACGTCGACATTTTATACTCTTCAGGAAGCCACTGTAAAATCGGAAGTCTTCTATACAACATTTTCTTATGGAATGTAACCTTAACCCATGATTTGAAGCAGCCTGGTCTCTCTTCTTCATTTCCATTATTATTCTGGCTCTGCACTAATTCCTCATTAGAATTAGTCGCTCCACCCAAATTACTTAGAGTTGCTGAGCTCGGTGAGCGACTTAGATTCGTGGCACTGAACGAATGAATTAGTTGAGTCTTCATTCTGCTAATTAATTAGTGTCACTCTACTAAAAAATCTTTTCTCATTTCACCCCAGTATATATTCAATCTAAATCACACAATTTACACTAAATCACTTCACTGCTCTCATCACTCACTCATAATGACACTAATAAATTTTTTTTGTGCACACCTGTTGCAACAAACGTCATTCAGTCACTCGACAACTCTTCTGGTTTCTTTGATCCTCCGCTATATTTTACTCACTTTCCTCATAAGCAAATACACACAAATTTTTTTTGAGAATTTCTATAGAAAAGAGTTATTTTTATATATGTGGATCAAGCAAGAGATTAAAGGATTGTGTCATTTATGTAAAAATTGACTCTTATCTCTCCTCTTGATGTCTCGCTACAAAATAACAAAATGTTTCAATCTATATGATGTAATAGGAATAGTTTACACTTGAAATTTTTATTGATGGGATTGGTCACCACAATTGATCTTGTCTATGGAAAAAAATAATTTTAAAAATTGCAAGAGGAGATAATGAGTTGGCGTGATTGAGAATCAAAAGAGAGCCACTAATAAAAAAACTAAGCTTTAGCACATAATAACAAATTATATATCATAAAAGTCAATTAGTAGTAGTGTATAGGAAATTGAATTGAGAGAATGAGGAACTCGGGAACATTTGTTTTTTAACTCTTCTCTAGAGGTATAGAGAATAAGAGAGAAAAATGCGTTTTGTTTGTCGTCTGTTATCTATCCTTGACTACTAGCTCTCATTTAGTTGTGCATAATTTAATTCGTAGCGTCAATAAATTGTGATGTGAAGCACACGCGACAACACTCAGCACAGTATGTGGTATACCTACATTTAATATATTTGCTGTGAGTAGTATTGAACTTGACCTCATGCAATAAAAGTGTAATCAGAGTTGAGTTGAGCATTGGAAAATACCATAGATTGTTATATTTATAGGTAGTTGTACTTAATCAGTAGTAGTGCACTTTTTCTGACGTTATCGTGACAAGAGTAAAAGGATGAGTGACAAATTTTTTATTGAGTTCCTTAAAAAATTAGACTGGAAACAACTGGAATGATGTAGAAAATAAAAGTGTGACACTTGCATATGTTATTGTAGCACTTGAGACTATACATAGTTAGTGATAATGATTTAATGATGTCAAGATGTGTAGATATATATTGTTTATGAAAGTTAATTTAAAGGTAGACTAAAATAATGAACATAGCACTTGATTAATGTATTTATATTATTACTATTATACTAAATGGTTGTGGTGACGGTTTATTCTGAAGGGAGAGATATGTGCGATTTAGTTGAGTAGAGATCAACAATTTTACTATATGAAGAGCCAAACAATTTCCACCGTTATAAACAGAGTCTGTCTTTGCCGGTATTAGAAACAAATGAAGCACATGAGCGTTATAGAGAGAACTTTTTTTCAATCAGAATGCTGAATTACATAGTCAGATTTACTCACAGCATTGACTTGAGTTGCTTCAACGTACCAAAGATCTGAACTAATTGCTTTACTCAGATATCCAGCACAATTTTCCAGAACTTTCACTACTCTTTCTCCAGAAAATGGTAAAAATACCGATTGAAAATGTCGTTTTTATTCAATAACCGTTATAGAGAGAGCCAGTTTTCCTAAAATTGGGTCGTAATACACCGTTAATGGCAGAATACTCTTATATACAGAACCTTTATAAAGAGAGTCAATATAATGTATATCGGGAGGCTGAAAAGTCACCGTTATAGACAGATTCCATTATAAGTCCAAAAAAATGATGCTGCTGGTAGGAATCGAACTCAGAACCTTAGCATATATACAGAATCAAAGACGCTTCGATTCCAATCTTTAAAGACTTTTAAATTAATTCAGCCACCCAATGCCGAGCGTAGTGAGACAGTTTACTAGTGATTACCATGTTAAACTTATGCCTGCATCTTTACCCAGAAGTGAGAGTAAGTGAGTAATGTAAATATTGTTTAGCTCATGTAAAAAGTAAATAGAGAGTGAACTGACTCAACGATTCATATAACCATATGTATTATTTATTGTCAAAAAAATCGTACATAGTATTGTATTCTTCCATTAGCTCACTCAGAGCTCATCTTCATCCTCAAGTAGAGGAACGTACTCTCCATCACAATTATTTTGATTCTTATGACAGTAGCAAGTTTCAGTTTGAATAGAACCCAAACCAGAAGTAGTACAGCCAGATTTTGGAGCTTCAACACAAGCTCGACGAGATACTGTAGAAACGTCATTGTCAATTGTTACAGTTTGCTTCTTACAAAAAACATTCCAGCCAAGAGATCCTAAATCAATAACAAATATAATATTTTCTCTTAAGAAAAAAATTCAATTTACTTCCAAGCTTTCCACGAAATGGACCACAGCGAACTTTTTTAGTTGACTTAGTAATCTTCTCACAGTTGTCACATTCATAGCAGAAGAGTCCTATAAATTTATAATTAAATGAGCTCTTCAAAAATAAATAATTGATCTTTACCTGAGTCAAGATGAGCAGGTTCATTATTACAAAAGTCCGTTTCACAAAATGTCTCACTCATAAAATTCCCATCTCGCACTTCATGTCTAAATGGTGGTGGAGCTTCTTTTGTCATGTAGATGATGCAGGCACGCTGAATCCAGCCCCATCCTTGTCCTATCTTCTTCGTATTTAAAATTTCGTCACTGGCCTGAGTCATACATCTATAGTAATATTTTGGGTTAGCATCTGGTCCTCCACATTCCTCTACAGGTGTATTTGGGCCAGGGTGAATACAATTTTTTGCATCAGGTTTATGAGACTCCACACTGCAATGATAGCACTTGAGACCTATTGAAAATTAAAGGAAAAGTTTATATGTATAGGCATATGATTTGATATATCTATATATATATATACTTACTATGGGATGTAGATACAAGTACTACAATGAAAATAAATAAGAGTAGTAACTTCATGATGTTAAATTTAGTTTAAGAAGTTACTGATGTGTGGTAAGAAATGAACTAAAAATTGAGTGATGAGTGAATAAACTGAAAACCCGGAAGAGTAATTAGCTTTGATTTCATTAGAATTGCGTTTACTTTCTGAAGCTGGGGTATACCAAATATAATATACTCTGTGTGTATAGCAAGCAGCTAAAAATGTGATTTCAATTTTCTATGTTGTAGACAATTTCTGTCTATGGAGCAAAGTAATATTATTTCGGATATAAAGAGAGTCATTAGTTTTTATGCCCATTAAATTCTACCATTTGTTTATTTATGTAGTTAATATGGTGCTGAACGACAAGTATTTGTATATGTAGGCTTTACAAATCTAGAAGAGTTTGCAAAATATTAAATATTGGAGAACGTTCATCAAAAACGCTAACAAATATGTTCAAGCTAGATAAGGTGGCGTCCTAGACCGTTATACGTTGTAGACATAATAAATTTTCATAAGATGCTTTCAAATAAGTACCTTATAGGCAATTTACAGTTATAGACAAATCCTTATAGAGTGAGCGAAATGTATTGACATAGAGAATTTGTTGAGAGACTAAAAAATTTCTACGTTATAAAAGGTTGAGTCATGTACAGAATCCACTGTAAACGAGTTTTGGAGTAGTCTTTATTATGATGTGATAAATTATCTATCGTTCTAATTCTCAATTGTTGCTTTGAGACATTTACAAATTGGAATTGTCTATGCAATAGAATAAGACAAAGTTTTCTTTTATTGATATATTTATGTTTATTTTCTTTAAGAAGCGAGTTTAAATATTTCGTCGTCTTATATTATGCGTGTTTCATAATAAATGTTAAATAAACACCCATGAGCCAAAAAAGAGTTTAGGTAACTTGTTTATTTTTCAGGTGCTCAGCAAACAGAGTTATGAACGCTTATACTCTTATATAACAATTTTAGTGAGTTCGACAGGCTAAAAAATTCAAGCTTCATTTTAAAATAAAAATATTTTATGTATTATATGCACAAAATAAAAAAATACTACTTCATAGATTCAAATGCAATTCTCAACTGAACGAATATCATAACATAGGTCAGCATTACATTTCCAATCTGAAATCAAAAATCAATGATATACTTCAAATTACATAATTTTCAAATGTTTCAACTCACCCCAGAGTAAAGAGAACGGTCCACAGTAAAAACTTGTGATGCTGTCATTTCCCATTTCCAATTAACAAACACATAAGCCACGTTCCTAATCTCATCATCTCTTTTATTTCCTTCACTCATCTGTAATATTTTCCCAATTCTCTCACGGCATAGGATCATCTATACATATATGAAACCATTAAAAATCCTCAATTGTAAATTTCAATGAGCTCACCTTGCTCTTGACATTATGCCCAAGTTCTAAGATGTAGAATTTCAACAAATTGACAACAATGTTTAAAATATCTTCCAGAAACTCAGCAGGATCGTTGTACCTTTTGAAAGCTATTGTATAGCTATTAATTACAAAACCAGTGGCAGCTGTTAAAATAAAAGAAAATAGCAATGGTCCAAATATCTTGTCATGAATTTTATACAACTCTTGAATCCTCTCCAATTTCTCTAGCAAAGACTTTCCTTCCTTTTCATTCTTTACTGATTTTCTTGCTGTAATCTCAAATTCTTGAATCTTTTCATTTTCCAATACATTTTCTAGCTCTAAAGAAAACTCTTGGTATATGCAAACTAAAGCTTCATTAAAAATAATAAGTAATACAAGAAAACAATGCTCACTGAAATATGTACCAAAATTATAACAAAGTTTCAAAACTTCTAAAGCAATTTCTACAACTACTTCATTTGGTGACAAGTCGTCTTCCATATAAATAAAGTAAAAAATTATATCTGACATAGTCAACAACACAAGACAACCAAAAGACAAAATAATAACAAGATATTCAACCTTTTTCAGAGAAAAATGAATACTATGATAAGTAAAGTAAATAGAATTGAGAAGAAAAGCCAGATCCTTAGCATAAATTATAAATACTAATTTGAAAATAACAAAATTAGCACACAAATCAAACATGGTCCATGTTTGGTCGAGAATTCTTTGAAATTTTTCAAGACGCTTGGCTGCAATTGATTGATTTTTAATTGTTGGGCCTTCATTGAACTCCTCTGTTTCTATAAACTCATAAATGCAATAATAAGAAATAAGAAATATGTGAAGCAGAATGCTATAAAGAGTATGCCAAGAACACCAAGATTTTAACTGAATTGGCAATCGCCATGGACGATCAGTGAAAATATAACAGAGGAACCAAGAAGGGTAAATTGTTGCTGACCAAATTAGTTTCTTCATTTGGTGACTTAGTAAGGAACTGACTAGTTTCTTTCGTAGTTTTTGGTAGAGTGTAGCTCAAGTTACCGTTTATAAATGTTTTCTTGAGTTGACACGAAAAGTTAGTTTATACTATGTAATATTTTTATTTCGTGACATAGGCTGCTAGCAATAAAATAAATAGAGCTATAAGATAGTTTTATATTTACATTTGCTTAAATATTATTTTCATTTTGAGCAAAACAGTTTTCATATGAGCAATTTTAAGCTCTTTTCAATACACGCAGAGAAAGCAAAAACAAATCTCACGATATGATTATCCTACTGCTATAGAATGGAATCTGTTTATAAGAGTACTCATCTATAACGGTATTCTGTCCATAACGGTGTATTTCCATCCAATATTAGGAAAATTGACTCTCTCTATAACGGTTATTGGTTAAAAACGATATCTTCAGTTGGTATTTTTACATTTTCTGGAGAACGAGTAGTGAAAGTTCTGGAAAATTGTGCTGGATATCTGAGCAAAGCAATGGTTCAGATCGCTGGTAACTTCAAGCAACTCAAGCCAATGCTGAGAGTAAATTTGACTCTGTAATTCAGCATTCTGAGTGAAAAAAGTTCTCTCTATAACGGTTATGAGCTTGATTTGTTCTTAATACCGTTATAGACAGACTCTGTTTATTAAAGTGTTCTGTCTATAACGGTGGAAATTGTTTGACTCTTAGGCCACCGTTATAGGCAGATTCCACTGTATATTATGATTAAACCGAAAGATATAAATTACATTTTGAATAATGCGGAAGACAACTACCATGCAAAACCATTCTGCTACAGCAAGAGATATTCAAAATGAAAAACATAGATGACAACATCATCCGAAACTAAAATAATAAAGTTGCAATGCTTCATTATATCTAATAGCAGCTTTAGCAATTTAATAAGATTCCAAAATTCAAAGTACAATTAGTCATAACTAACAAATTTCTTATCCTTACACTAATCTTAAATTAATAAAGTCGTAATGCTTCATTATATCTAATAGCAGCTTTAGCAATTTAATAAGATTCCAAAATTCAAAGTACAATTAGTCATAACTAACAAATTTCTTATCCTTACACTAATCTTTATTCTACAAAAATTTCTACCACATAAATCTTTACTTCAAATCAATATCACTTATAAGCTTTTACAGTATTTGCTGCAACCTTGCTGACTGATGACTCTATGATCTCCAATTCTGAACCCAATGCCGACCTTTATATCCAAAATATATATCACCCACTCCAACTCACATTATATATACAAAATCTAAATCTTACCATTAAAGACTTGAGTGTATCTCTCAACTCATTAGAAATAACATGACTTCTTGTCATTGCAGTAATAGTTTCCCATCTGTAATTATCTTCTCGTATCTCACAAGAAAACGAGGACGGCCCAACGACTAAATTGAAGATCGGCTGCTACGAGAACTTGAGCTGCATTAACTAATATAATATATTATATGATACGTCCAAATTACATATATATATATATATATATATCCATTTCTTAAATTAAGTATATAGTACTCACTACGATTGTCACTTATAGCAGTCCACATAGCACTCATAGGTGATCTTGTATTATTAACTTCATGGTGGCCACTAAATGTCTCATATTCCTCTGTTGATGTATTGAGGTAGCTGTGTACAATATTTACATAATAAATAGATTAGATAACTCCCAAGTTCAATGTCAATCCAGTTTTGCATTTACCTTTCATTCCATTCAAAACGAAGATAGTCCTCTGGGTCATTATGAGAATATGAGACTTGAGAACATTTGTAATCTGGCTCAGGAGTATTGCCAATGTCGGATGAAGCGTATTCATGTAAGTACCAATCTCCAAGAAACTAATGAAGGAAATAAGTTAAATAATGACTCTTTTAGTAAATATTTAATAGACTTACAGCAGTTAGATTGAAAGCATGACGAGCTGGCATTTGACGAAGGTCTTGATGACAAAGTTGGTTATATTGAGCTAAAGTATATGGGAAAGCTAGAGCTAAAATTAAAAGTATTTTACTTGATGACATTGTGATATTTTGTGTAATAAAATATTAGTAAGTTTAAATTTGTTTGTAGGGTATTTGAGTAGAGGAGAATTGTGAGTGAAGATGAAATAGAGAGCCAGCAGCCTTTTATATGGGAAATATTAAACTCTTGGAGAGATGCACAACTCATTAATTATATCAGCAGAGAGTCAAGTTCAAGTTTGAATTTATAGTGAATACGAAAGTGAATCAAATCAATCAACACCTAACTTAAGCTAATATACTAATTCCTAGATTTAGTCAAGAGGTTAAGAACACTCCAGTCATTTCATTTTAATTTTTAGTTCCTAGACTTATTTATGACTCGTGTATATTTATATACTTACATTTGTTATGGATAACTATCTGACTTTTATTATCAGGAGTTACATATATATATATATATAACTCTGTGCTTCTCGTGCAGAGTTAATTTTATCTCTACGTAAACGTAACGCATATTCGTAGAAGAGTTTAGTCATTTGTCACCTATATATCATAATATTAGTTCAATAGTTATCTGAGGATAAACACGTGAGTAATGGTTATTATGCTATACATGTATTTGTGAGAATCTGCCCAACGTTTTTGATATAGACAAATTCATTAATTACTTCTTAGTATTAATTTTTTGCTATAGTCATATAACCGATAAGCACTCTGGTACACATAATACAAAATACTGAAAAATTCAACAGATTCAAATTATAGAGTACCAAGAAAACTACGGCGTCTTTGCTATAGTTTTATCTTCTTAAGACATCTCTTATGAAACAAAAATCTATTACATAACTATCTTCATTGGACACATAACACAAAATACTGAAAAATTCAACAGATTCAAATTATAGAGTACCAAGAAAACTACGGCGTCTTTGCTATAGTTTTATCTTCTTAAGACATCTCTTATGAAACAAAAATCGATTACATAACTATCTTCCAACTTATCATTTTAGTTTCAAACTCAACTAAAGAGTTTTTCCTTTTAGCTATCTACTTATTTTGCTTTTTCTTAAAGTTCGGTTAGTTTCTTGATAGACCTTAAGAGTGTTAAGAAACTATCATGAAACCATTTCTATTCTTCCTGCTGCTATTCTCATCTAAAGCTACGAGCCAAAGTGAATTTTCAAATATACTATTGAATCATTGGATACACCTTTTTAGTGACACTCAACTCACATTAATTGCTACTAATGTCAATTATATTGATCTACCAATTAACCTTAATAAAGGCTATAGTATCTACTCATCACTTTTCAGCTATACCAACAATTCTTTCACAATATCAAACACTGAAAATTTAAAATTCAGCAGTTGGTCCTCAGCAACAATTTTACTTCCTTATATCGAAAATCTTACATTTAGCACATTTGACACCATCATAAAGCAAAGCCTACAAATTGGCGGTAGAAACGCGCCAAATTCAAACTTATATATCGCGTCACATAAGCATCAGTTAAACGCGATATTTGAATGGCTCAAGAAAATTCGCAGTGATATTTCCAATACTTATAGAAACATCAACCTGGCAAGAATTACTATTATTATTCAAGAAAATTATCCTGAGGAAAATCGACTAAGTTTTCTATTACCTGCGATGTATTATTTCGCTAGTGCACGAAAACGTCATGAATTATATACTGTAAACATATCCTGCCATCTAAAGGAAGATGACTTTCAAATATGCCGCGAAAATTTAAATCAAGCGTGGTACTCGAATTCCAAGCTAACTACTTATGGCATCGATTTTGCTGAACTAACTGTTGTTTCTCAAGCACGCGCATTACTAAAATATCGTAATTTATTTAGTAAACCTTGGACTAGCGCGGCGCGATATTCGTTTAAGACGCTATTCTATAATTTAATATTAAGACACATTTCGAATGCATCGATAAACAATTTAAAAACTGTGGGCTTCTCACCAGCAATTTGGTTTAATAATATTGCATTAGCGGACACTTTAATTCCTATTCGATTTGAAGGAATCCAATTTCTTACTTGCGACGGCATTTTACCGCTAACAACTTTTTCCGTTTATACATCAGCATTTACGTTAACCGTGTGGCTCACTCTTTTTATTTTTGCAGTAGCCTTATCAATAATTATATGGCGACTCACTCGAATTTATTTGAAAGACGCGGCATTACTTATATTCGCTTCAATTATTTCTGTAGCATCGCGCGAAATAGCTGATGCGCAACGTAATGCTTGGAAAGGACGCATACTACTAACTCTATGGTTTGCTATGTGCGTCATACTAAATAATATTTATCAGGCCTATCTAACAACAGATGTAACAGCGCCAAGGCCGCGCATGCGTTTACAAACATTTGCGGAATTACAGGACGCAGGATATACTTTACATTCTGAGCCGTTAGAACTGATAAGTCAGATTATAAAATTACATCAAACGCGAAATGATAGTAAAAAGTTGAGCGCGTTTGTCGCGCAACTTAAAACTAATATTATAGCAGGTCAGGATATACCAATGAAACTTTGGTTAAAAACGAATCTACTCGAGCGACATTTGCCGCGAGATATAAATTGTAGTTTCGCGCAATACAAATCTACTGTAGCTTGTAAACAAATCAATGGGCTTTTACACTTAGCAAAGAAATTTACTTTCCCGGAAAAATATCCGGAGGTTTCGATATCAGAAGCTGTTTCCCAATGTAATAAATCTGCATTCATCGGATACACTTCGGATATTTTGTCGTTTATTCCCAAGTCGATAGAAATCGGAAAGAAAATGGAGATCGGGAGATTATCCGGGGTTGAGGTTCTATTTAGTGAAAATATCGGATGGACATTTACTAATGATGTTAAAGGAGGATTTGTTCTTTCTCGGTTTGTGCAACAATTTATTGAGTCAGGGATGTATCATTGGCTAGAGGAAAGATTAGAGTCACTGAAAAGTAAGGGAAAAAGTATGCGTCATCTTTGGAGTTTTGCTACCACCGGAGAATTTATTGCGCTGGATACTAGCTCTAATTTAGTTGTAGCGTTGTTTGTAATATATGCTCTGATGTTACTGATAGCAATGTTTGTATTTGTGCTAGAAGTTTTTAAGTATTATGTGTGGAGTGTGATTTTATCAGTATTGTAATCAGAAGGAATGAATGCGTAAATTTGTGTATAGCAACATAAACATATATTTGATATATACTTAATTGTAAAGTTTCTACAGATATGTTATAATGTTTTTTAATTTGTATTCTGTGAACAGTATTGAACATATATATTATATGTATTTGAGAACAGGTTGTATAAAGTTGTCAACTGATTATCATTTAGAACTTGAAAAACAATTGTAGTTTGAAAAAGTCTTAACCACACTATTGGAAGTTATATTAAATATAAAATGTAATTGTATTCGAAATTGGTATAAGCAAATATACAACAAAATTCTAACGGCTATGGTATATTTTATACTTTTTAATAGGAAAGATACTAATGATTCTATACTGTTTAAAATATAACTTAAGATATATACATATATATAATATGACTTAAGATGTGCTATATAGCATAAGATGTACACGTATAATCTAAGTTAGGAAATTAATATCTTAGCTTCGAAATGTATTTTAAAATATTGTTGAGCTTTTAACATAAAATTGTGTTTACACTAACAAGGGAAGCTTTTCAGTCATTTCTCGAGTTTTGGCTTCATTTTGGTCTCAAACGAAAGAGGACCATTTAATTAGTCGAGTGGTGACAATTTGTGCTGCCAATGGCTA
>VCNE01002090.1:0-30149 GCA_009869805.1 Oncopodura yosiiana
AAACTAGTTTGCATGCATAAAAACTAGTAAATATGCATACAAACCAGGAATTATGCATATATCCTGGATGAATTTAGTTATTTTGCATACATACTAGTTATTATACATACGAACTGATTGTAGAAACTAACGCTAACATATATATAACTCATGTATTATTTACATTACACAAGACTCGAGTATAAGTATATACTCTTACATGAGTAGAGTTTTATAATGGTGAATAAAAAAGAGCGTGTTAGTATGATGTACTACAGAGTAGGTCGAAAATTACTTTAGTTTACGAGCTAATGGGCGATTAGAGACCTACATCGTGGAAATTTGAGGTGGTACTACATAGTTCAGGCTACACTATATAGTAGAATATAAAGAATGTAAATCAGTCTTTTATGATAATGAGTTGTGTGCTCCAAAATATTTTCAGACGAGTGAACTTTCTCTATAGGGGTAACTTGAGATATGACAGAGAGTTGTATCGATTTTCTTTCTCTTACTTTCCACTAAAACCAGAAAAATTTTTCAACTGCCACAATCTTCTGATGCTCTGTTGCTTTACATTTCTTCTTCATTTATCAACCCTTATTTGACTTGGAACAAAAACTACTATACTAGAAAACCAAAGTCTAGACATATAGAGTTCACATTGCTCTAGACATTTAGAAGTTTGTTACAACACATATAATAGATGAAATGCTTGTGGTATCACAGACTACTTTGTTCCTTCCTTTTAGACAAACGAGAGAGAAAAACACACAATGACACAGAATGCAATGGCATTTCTAAATTTCTGAGTGTTACCAATGAAATATCTTACTAGCAGTGTTGTGTAGTGTGTGTATAGTATATAATAATACTGGTATTTCAAGTTGTAGTAACCATTGTTATATTTCTCTTTGAGTGAGTGAAGTGTGAAGATCTTTGTGAACTCTTGTGTTTTATAAAAATTTCCCTTTACAGTAAAGGGCTTATTATTGCCGTTCATACAGTACACTTTAGTTTTTTTTCCTCGTTTTTGCATGTTGTTATATTATATTGCTATCAACTCTCTCTCTCTACTACTCTACATATACTCTCATTTCTTCTACTTATATATATATATATAGTATGAATTCAGTGGAAAACTACCCATCGTAAGTTCATCTTTACGACTCTCTTTTGTTACTCTTATGCCTGCTATACTATACCTACATTTATATATATATACCTTGAAGTCTCTACATTATGACCATGGTTTTGCTTTTTACTTCTGCCTTTTCTTTCTCTTCTTCTCCTCCGTTTTACTTTTTATGTTGTGTTTTTATGCTCATTCTTTTGTTATTCATATAATATTTTCTCTCATTCCATTTACCTTTCGCCAAAAGCTTGAGCATACATAACTATACTCACTCTAACTAGAAACAGTGGAGAGCTTGATAGAGACGAGAAAAAATTGTAAAGAAAGGAAACTCTAACTGGCTATGTTAGTGAAAAGTAAAAAGAGATATGTGCTTGCTTTTACTTACTTCTATTATTAGTTCTTTTTGTACAGTGTAGTATTTTTGAAATGATGTAATATAATATATACTATATAGTATGTTGTAATGCCAAATAACAGTAAAAGCTAGAGAAAGAGTATACGTACAGCAGCCAAAGCTTCTTGAAGCATTTTATTGGAAATTCATGGCATGAAATACTACTGAGAGAGCGTTAGGTAAGTTACGGTGTAGTTAAAGCTAACGTAGTTTTATATATATATGTTATGATTCCATCAATCACATTTCATTTTATTCTCGCTACTCAAGAATTTATTTGAGTATCATCTATAGTATCGCTTCTCCTTTTTTCTTTCTCTGCATCATCTGCAGAGAAGAAGTAAAGAGTATTACAACACTTGGCTACTAAAGTAATACACTCGACATTATGTTGGGCTCTTGCCAATATCAACTTTGAGAAAAGGACAAGAACAAGACAATGACTGCAAAAATGTACTACACTACTACTATCAAAGGGAGAAGAGAAAAGAAGACGATCTTTTGTTTATACACGAATTGGCAAAATTCCTTTCCAAATTGCACTTTTAGTTGCCTTATATTTTATTTATTAAATGAACTGACGTGTAGTACATAGTGCGTTAGTATATACTAGCAGAGTATGTGCAAACCTTTGCAATAAGAAAGATAGAGAAATGCACATTATTATTAAATACATTATAGTGAGTACTACAACAAGAGAAGAGTTCTTTTGCGTGCAAACATCAGAAAAGTTTCAATGTAATATTGTGCGTATATATACAACATATAACAATCTAACATCTCAATTTATTTATTTACCTTTTTTGCCTTTATGTAGAAGAGAAGGAAGAGTAAAAAAAAGTTAGACAGAAATACGTTTCTTTTCTTACGGTACATCTATCTTTCTCCTTAACTATGTATTGCACTAGTGATATTGCTTCTGAAGAGAAATAGAAGAGTTTTGGTGGATGAAACTAGAGGAGAAACGAGTTTTTTCTCTTTTCTAGTACATACACTATCATTTCACTGAAGTAAGTTACATAATAGTACTACTATAGTCAGTTGCTTTCCTAGTTTCTAGTAGATAAATGAATAAGCTCTTTTTCTATCTAGACGACTTTCTTTTTCTCTAGACGTATGTGTGCTTACACATAAGGGTAAAAAAATAGTGATACTGCTGCTTTCTCTCTCTATAATGTGCCTAACATCTCTTGCTCTATCTAAAAACTAGCCAACTTAAATGTATTAAAAAGTTCCGACTTTTTTGCATGCGTTTTTTCTAAAGGCAAAAAGACTTTTTGCCAAGTAGCACGTTCCCTTTTTCTTTTCCAACTTTACTTCCTCAATCTAGATTTTTCTATTTACATGCATGCTTCGTGAATATAAAGTCTCTCAACTTTCTCTCTGTTTTCTACCTGCAATTTACTTCCTCTACTTTTTTCTTTTAGTAGGTAACGAACGAGCTTTTATACAATAATCTACCTTTTTAGGTTATGTGTACATTATTATATGGGATTTGAGCCAAACTACAAGAAAAAGTGGGACAAGTAAAATAAAAGTGAAAAAAGTTTTAAAATTTTGGCTCTTTGTTTGTATTTTATTTGGAGAAAAAAACTTTTACCATTGAGTTACAAGCGCGCGAGTTTCTTGTTTCTTGACAAGCACAGCAGAATTTTGATTTTGACTTTTCTGTTTGTTATCAAAGTTGATTCAATGTAAAATTTTGATTAATTTACGATGTTTTGTGGACCTTCATCATCAATAACATTGTCACCAGTGACAAGTGATTCTCATCAACTCATTAATTGGTATTATGTAACAAAAACAACCAACAATCCTCAAGCACCACGGGAAATAGAAATCAACAATTTTGACAACAAGGATAACCAACCAGAAGAAGCAACTCCGGTAAATCTTTCTATCAAAGAAACATCATCATTACAACCATTGTTGTCACAATCTACTAATAATAATCATGAGAATCAAGAGAATAATGAACCAAATATTTCAGAAGCTCAAAGAAAACTTGAGGAGAAAAGACGTCGTAATCGATTGAGTGCAAGACGATCTCGAGAAGCAAAACGATTGAAAGATATTCAGGTAAGAAGTTTTGATTATTAGTTTAATTGATTTATAGAGAAAGCTAATTTGTTGGATTTTTAATGTATATTGTTTTTTAGAAAGAAGCTCGAATGATGGAATTACATGAAGAAAATGTTCGATTGAAAGCAGAGAGTAATTTATTGCAGTCACTGTTTCTACAAAAAATTCAGTTGGCTCCTCCAACTCCACAATATTGGCCATTTGCTCCATTTCCTTTTCAACAAATGCCACCATCTACTCAACCAACAACATTGAATTATCAATTTCCTCCATCTCAATAAAAGAATGTCAGCCACAACTCACAATTAAGTGCTTTAAAAATGAAATTTGATTTGTTTGATGACCATTATAAAATATAAGAATAATTAATTGACTATAATAATAATGTGACTGTATGAAGACTTGTATATTAGCTCTGTGTTGTTGTGTGTTGTATCAATAAATAAAATGTAATTTTTCTAGCCACATAAACTATTGAATATGTCAATTGCATTTATTATTTTTGGTATACAAATTAAGGTAGACCACACACATAAGTCATAAACTATACAACAACTTATTTTATGCAAATTTTACAACTTTCTGGTTTGTTGTTACTGACTCACACGAAAGTTTCCGATCAAAAGTAACACAAGACGGAAGGTAATTTTAGTAAACACAGAGAGAAAACTACAAAGCCATAATTACATAATTTGTCTATATATGAAAGAAAACAAATGACTTTGACATTTTGTTTCACAGTGCTGTATATATAGTTGATTGACTAGTTGCTTTCCTCTTTCCAATTTCAACTTGGAATATATGTTTGCTGTGTTGTTATATGGAGAGGTAATTGAAAGTTTTCCTTAATTCAAAATAACATTCAGACAGAGAAAGAAAACTTTTGAAACAAAACTTTAGAATGCACACGTTAGTTATTTAGTAGTTAGTAAAGTTTTTCTTCAACTGTACTTACTCACACGCGTATTTTGCTATAATGTCTTATAGTATATGAAAGTACTAGTAAACGGAAGTTTTTCGTTTGTTGTGTGCGCTTTTGATCAATGAGAAGAAGAAGAAGAATTAACTCATTAGCGTCACTTGCTCGTTGCCAACTTATTGTATTGTATTGTATAGCCTAGCATGTCAGATGACAACACTTGTGTTCTTTTCGTGTGTGTCACTTCACTAACTAAAACTATACAATGTCTAAATATAGTAGCCAACCAACTATATTGAAACAATACAGTAAGAGTATTTTCTCACATCTCGTATTTTACACGCGTCTTTTCTTTTTTTATTCCGATTTCTTCTCACGTTTCCTTTCGTGTTCCTACCACACCACAAAATCTTTTGCTAGACCTAGTATATATATAAAAGTTTACAACATATAACTAGTATCGACGAAAGAGAAAAAAGACAATTAGGAAAAACCGGATATTCAATGGCAAAAGCAAACCTTATATCAATATTACTCAAACTTTTCTTCTTTTCCTCTTTATGAAGTAAGAAAAAAAACGAAACGTGCTATAAATATATGTCTTACTTGACTCGACTATTCACACAAAGTACAATGTACAAAGTAATACTTGTATACTTATATAAAGCTAAACCTAAGCAGGGCAGCATCGATATCAGTCTTTTCCAATTTAGCCGACAGTTCATTCTCTTCTTGTATCAACTCACATGAAACACTTCATACATGTGGCCAACTATATATATATATAATAATGTACAAACTCAGGCTAAAAGTTTGATGTAACAAAGTCATTTAAGGAAAGAGAGTGGGCAGAGTTTGTTATTTGATATTTTGTTGCGTCAATATTTCCAAACTAGAGCTAACTAAGTAAAGAGAGCTTTGTACACTAATACTTCTAAAGAGTACAATATAGTTTATTTATTACCAACGTCTAACGAAATGTCAGCTCACTTATGAACAAAAAACTAGAGGTAATTATAGACACAGTGTATATATAATATTTTCTCTATATATTATTATGTGCAGCTTTGCTTTCTAAAAAGTTTTGCAATAAAATGCAAATGGAACTCTCACTCTACAATGCTATATGTATGTGAAAAGCCGTAAAGTAATGATGAGATTTTAAACATCAGCCATCATCAGCTTCAAAGTAGAACATACTCTTTCTCTCTTCTCGTTTTGTTATTTATAATATGTTTTGTTTGGAGATTATAATAAAAGAGTGCCATATGGTTCATCTTCTTGTAGCAAAATGTATAGCGCTAGTTTACTTACAGAAGAGAATAAAGAAGATGACAAAAGAGAGTAAAAAAGTGTTTGAATATAAAATGAGAGAGTTGGAAAGATTTTGAATGAGAGAGAGTTCTCCTTTACTTTAGCAATTTCTTCCTACACACAACTTTCACCATAGAATGTAAACTCTTCTAAGAGTATGTATATTACAACAACGCTAGTTTAAGAGAGTTATTCTAAGAGCATTTTATGCAAAACATACTTTTTTAAGGGATTTCGTTTTTGGCTATCAACATACATAGTATGCTAACCTCAGGTTGTTTGTGATTGATGTACAATGTATATCTATACAAGGATTCTCAAAAGAAGAGTTCTTCTTCATTTACTGAAAACTGTGAATGTGGACGAGTCTGTGGAACATTACATAAAACACATAATAGAGGATAGAAAAGGAACTTCAAAGTGTGTGGAATTTCTATGGTATGAACGTAGGTACTTTTACTATTCAGCCCTTTATAAAGTTTATATAGAATGCAGCTTCTCTGGTAGATATATAAAGATCCCTTTTTAGTAGAGAGTTGAGTCGAGTGTGCAATATAAGAAATGCAAACAGATAATAATGCTCGCTGAATATTTTTGCCATCGTTTGCTTCCTACCATTGGGTACAAACAAAACAGAGAAAGAAAGAAGAAAATATACTGCACTAGATCTTTCTTAGATATTTCTTGGGTGAAATGTCTCTCTGCCTAAAGAAACTCACCCGGCAGTTGGAATCTTTTGGTTAGAAATATAGAATAAGAGAGTAAAGAGTACATAAGGTTGGTTTGTTTTCCTTTTGAATCACTACTCTGTTTGTATATGTGACTATGCTTTCGCTCAACAGCTCTCAAAAGGAATATTTTCTCTCTCTCTATCCTCGCTTACTTTCTTCAATACAAACTGCCAGTATCAAAACTATACAAGTTGTATAAAGAAAAGACTAAACTTTAACTCACTAGAGAGAGGAGACAGAATATACGCAACAGAGTATCAACAAACTCTTGTGAATATATATTGTGTGTAAGAAGAGAACCACCACCACATCACTTTCTCTTTTCTCACCTTCTTCTACTTCTTTGCGAAAAGACGTGTGATAAATAACAGAGACAGAAAAATTGCTATCTAATCATAAGGGACAAGAAAAATGTGTGTAAATGTAAAACTGGTAGGATAAAAATAGATTTACACTGTTGAGCATATATATCATTTCATATTCATGAATTTTATGTAGGTTTTATAAACTGTAAAACTATTTCACCAGTGCTGGTGAATTTCTCCTTTCCTTTTAAGTTGTCAATTGATTTGACCATTTTAGTACTAATAAAAAACAGAAATTTGTTCCAAATCTGTCTGTCACGTTCATTACTTCTTTTCCAAACAAAAAGTAGTAAGTATTAGAAGAAAACGAGTCAGAGCATTTTTTATACTATAGAACATTATACCAAAAAATCATATATATATAGTTTGAAACTGTATATTTTCACATTCCTTCTTCTTGCCATGTCCACACACCATACCAAATAAGAGATCTGACCAAAGTTTAGATCATCTGTAGTAAAGTGACACTTGAAAATGTCAGACATTTTATGTCATCTTGACAATTTCTAGAATTTTCTATTTGGACATCAAATAGAGCTATAGTCTCTGTGGAGTAGAAAGTGAGGAGAGAAAAGTAGAACTAGAGCCAGAAGTGGCTATTAGTGTTATATACTAGTTTCAGAGTATTTCACCTTCAACTTGAAATGAGAGAAAAAGACCAAAAAAAGAGAAAGGGAAAAAAATGACAGGAAGGCATATTATCTCTTTTGCAACCTCTCTCATATATGACAGATCTAGTGCCATTAGATACATTAGGAAGATAACTTTGGCAGAGAAAATTAAATGCTCTCTCCTCTCTAAAAGTATAATATATAAAAGTATGTTGCAAGGTTGTAAATGAGCTTCATTTTCATGTTCACGTTTTCCAACTCACACCCATTTCCTGCTCTACTATAATGCATGTAAGTGGTAGAGTGCAAGAAGCAAAAGGCAAACTGAAACTTTCTAATAGTGATCTTGGGTTGTATGCGAGTCTTAAACTCCACGTTTCAGTTGCAACTTCCAAGTTTATCACATTAACTAAATCTCTCTTGGAAAAAGATCGAAACTTGTCTCATTTTAAGCTCACGTACATTACTTACTGTCCTACACTACAATGGCGTAAATGCCAAAGCAGGAGTAGAGTTCACAACTCTGGCTAAAAATGAAAGTGCAAGCCACGTGTAATGTCTAACCTATTTTTATTCCATGCAATTCAATTCACGAATTCTATATATTTTAGTTTTCTATCAGATAGTCAGAAAAGAAAACCTATATGAGAGTCAAATCGGAAAAATGTAGCAGGGTGGAAACTAGAAAAAGTCAATTGAGTATTGCATGACATATCAAGTAGTAGGAAAGAGAATTAAGGTTTGGCTGTTGTAGCAGATGTAAAGTGTAGAGAATGTTGTGGTTAGCAGAGTGAAAATCTGTAGTCACAAATCAGAATGCATGTATGTGCATGCAGTGTGGATAAGAGAGAAAAGAAAATGAGAAAGTCGGCTGATGACATATCAAAGCCAAAAAATTCCATTTACCCAAGTTGAAGTTTTCGTTTTCTCCGGAAGTAGCATTGCGAGTCTGCTAAGGTAATAACAGAGAGAAAGCCAAGGATCACGATTTTCTATATTTCTCTTTTTTACTCCCTTACTTATGTTATTCTCTCAACAAGGTAGATTTAGTTTCAAAGTCACAAGCTCAACTCAACTCATTCTAGCATAAGTATGAGGTCAATCTTTTTTTTCTCTCTAGTTGCATTTAAGTCAGAGAGTAAAGTCATGAGCCAAATCAGACGAGCATGCTTTCATGTCATTTTTCTTTTCTACTCTGTATATATATATGTTGTATATGTAGTCAAGAAAAATCTGCTATTAGTGTTTCGTTTGGCCCAAAAGCTAAAGTAATAACATACAGTAGGAGCAAGAGCCATAACCAGAGAGAGAATGACTTTGGTTGATCCACAGAGAAAGTTTGACATGTTAGATTCAGAAGAGAGCCAGAGGACTAGACTACTCTCTGTGTTGTATAGTAAGCTGAAATCCGACTCAATGGCCATTCGAGATGTATTTATGTGTGTACTGAACATTGTACATGTCGACCAAAGAGAGAGAGAGAGTTACATATATATGAAAAGCTAAAAGCACGATTTATATAAATGGATCGAGTTATTTGAGTTCTTTGCGAACAAGCAATAGTAGCAAGTTTTTTTATCCTAAGCTTTGAAGGCTCTCTGTGATTGACTTTGAAAGCTAAAGGTTGTGACACTCTGTGAATGTTTTGTTGGAAAAACGCAAATGTCAAGATTTTCATACATGTAAAAGAGTTGAAAGAGTATATATGTAGAAATACTACAAATGCTAAAAGCTTTATATTTATGACGATATGACTTTTCTCAGAGAAATTTCTCATACAGTCTTCTTTTCTTCCTCTGAGTTTGAAATCTAAATCAATGTTTGTTGTGTGGCGTGTTTAGCTTTCTTCCTACTATAGTAGTGAAACCATCATGAGAGAGCTTAAGAAAATCTCCAACTATTTAACCAAAGCTAGAGAATAGATTTGTATTTATTTTTGTACTCTCACAAGATTTTTTCTCACTTGAGGCTACAACCGTGATTCTATTCTCAGCTCCATTTATCCATTAGGTTTGTAACTCTCTCACTGAGCAATGAACAACAAAGAGCAAAACTCTCTTTTGCCTTCACTCAACCAAATGGGAACAACGCAACCAACTTTTACAACATAACAAAACATTAGAGCAAAAAAGAAGAAAAGTATTGTGTGAAACATAATGTATTATAAGCATACTCAAGTCCAGTGCTCTGCTTTCTCCTTGGTTGCTTATATATTTTTGTGTACTATTATT
Source organism: Oncopodura yosiiana (assembly GCA_009869805.1). Taxonomy (NCBI): domain Eukaryota; kingdom Metazoa; phylum Arthropoda; class Collembola; order Entomobryomorpha; family Oncopoduridae; genus Oncopodura; species Oncopodura yosiiana. The sequence continues at coordinate 9,765 of VCNE01002090.1, forward strand.
ATTGGAATCATTGTCCAAGTCCAGCAAATGTTATGTTAGTATTACTACATACACACGAGAGAGAGAGAGAAAGCTATTGTTAGTCGATATTTTCTATTGCTATTCATTCGTCTCATCGTTCATTCTATGTACTATAGTATATATTTAGTAACTCAAGCATAACCAATCTATATGACTATATCTGTACTAAAAGTATAGAAGATCGCATTGTTGTGGGCAAGTGACATGTCCCTCCTCTATTTATGTATTATACACAAGAGAATCTTTGATTCTGGGCCAAAAGAGCATTGTGTTTAAAGCCTGTAAACTCAATAGTTAGTGGAAAGCATTTGTTTTTGACACAAGCACGTAAGTTCAGTTAGAGTATAATGTTATAGTACAGTTCTACAAAACTAACATTTACTAAAATGAGACCCAATATTCTCATACATATAACACTTGATGACCAAAGTTTTTTGCTGAATATAAAGAAAAAAACTCTTTTTTTTTAAGCTTTTGTATGTTAGTATCAAAAATTTTCAAAATAGTTTTAATACTAAAAAAACTTTACAGCTATTGTTTTCGTTCAATTCAATTTGGCCCAAAACTCTATAATACTCTCTTTACCTAAACTATGTACTTTGCGTTTATTTTGGACATATAGTTGGACTAAAGTTTTTGTAAAGTTGGGGATTGTATATTATATGTAGCAAAGAGCGATTTATATATAGCCAGATTATGCCATACACACAAAGTTGTACATCATCACAGAAAATTTGTTCAGTAGTGAAGTTTTAGCTGTGTCGCTCTGTGGTGAATTATTCATGACATAATATATAAAATGGAGTTTCTCTCAAAAATTCTCAAATTCAAAACTCTTCTCTCTTCATTTTCGACACTTAAAGTGCGAAAAGAGTTTTGTTGAAATTCCAATGTGTGTTATGTACTAGTCTATACTCTATGTATTAACTATGGTATATTAGTAGTTATATTACAAAGTGTATTACGTTAACTGCATCTAATATTCAAAGAGTTCCGTGAAGAGATTTTTTTATTCAGAGGAAGTTTTTAGTTGAAATTTTTTTCTTCCTCTTCTTTTTCTACTAACTCGTTCAGTTTTCTTTTCTGCATGTTAATAGAACAACACTCTTTAGACTCAGCAGGAGGTCATTTCATCTTATGCAAGTTGAGTTTCTAGCCTCCTGCTGTCAACACACAGCGATAAGTAGAAACAATGAACTTTGAGACTTTCCGTTTTTTCTCTTTCTTTCAACATTCAGCCCAATGAAAAATGCATTACGAGTCGCTCGGTAAAAAAAGAATAAGTATACATAACTACATATATTTAGTACACGCACTACATTATATACATTATTTTTACATTGTATTTTGTAGTTTCTGAACTGAGAGAGAGACTTTTCAAAGAGCAAAAGGTGACTGACCATAAGAGCACAAGAATTTCATGAATTTAGTTTCTCGCATGACTACCTAAAAATTTCGGACCTTTTTTTCAAGAGCCCTTATATATAACACATGAAAAACGTTCATTGAAAATCTAAACCCATTTGTCTTTGTCTATTATACATAGTAAAAAGTGTAAAAGTGACATCGATAGACGATGTTACTAGAACCAAATTCAAGAAGTCTACATGGAATTACAAACTAAAGTTCCTATGATAGTAATACTGCTAAATCAGAGCACCTTCTATAAAGTATATAAAGTTTAACTATTGTTTCTCTTTCTCCTTAGAGAGAGAAAATTGCAAATCACGTAAAAAATCAATCATTGTCTAGTACTAGTATATATACACTCCTCTCTAGAATATAGTATCATCCTACAAAATAACAAGTTGTATTCGTGTAAAATGTATGAAGTGGAGCAAATGAGATGTATTATTGCTTTAATTAAAATTTAAAGAGAATTCTACTTCGTTCTCTTGCTCTAACCTTTATCTCTCTCCAAGAGTTGAGTTGTGATTTCTTGATGAGAAAAGTCACGCACAAACACCAAAAGTTTACGGATTCACTTACGAGTTCAACACTTGATATACAGTTTTTAATATAGACAATTTTATTCGTGATAAATTTCAAGTTTACTATAATGAGAATGATTTTTTTTAGTTTTTTACTAAAAGTAAAATGACTAAGTTTGAAGGAGGGTATACTATTTTTAATAGAGAAAGTGAAAGTCACTGGGACAAATTGAGAATTGTATTTTTCAACACACCGATAGCTGTGCTAAGAAGATACTGAGTGAGCTTTAAGCTGCTGGAGAAAAGAGAATTTGGTGTAGTTGTGGTGGTGGTGAACGCAGAAGTGAAAGTAGTAGTGGTTGTCGCTTTCTCTCTATTCTATATATTATGCCGGCATAGGAGTAGTAGAAGAGATCATGATGCTTCTGTGCTCAACATTACACCCTATGTTCAATATTCACTCACTGTTCACAATCAAATTCTCTCTTGCAGACGAACAGAGAGAAATCTAGAAAAGGTCTGTTCTGAAACACTAGCACTAACATACATGCATACACTTTAAGTGAACCTTTAGCTCTTGCATGTGTGAAATGTGATGTGATGTGAGGACAAAAAGAGAAAAGGACCATACGAGATTCTCAACTTTACTAAACCAAAAGCAAAGGAGAAAGTTTACAAGAAGAAAAAAGTGTCGGCTCTCTTTCTCTCTCTCTTTGAAAGCATAAAATCGATGAGATTCATTTTCATCCTCTAGTTGGTTGGTGGTCTGCTTGGACTTTTACACATATATATACTCTATTTTTTTCTTCTTTCTACTTTTTCTCACCCCCAATTTGAATTGAGTCTGAGAATGTTCTCGTTTCAGATTTGCATTTTGCATACGACGATCTAGATTTCACATCTCACGTCGTTTTCATGATTCCAAGTCACGAACTTATCATTGAGTAGCATGCAGAGTAGTAAAAAGAATAAAGTACTATAATAGATGTTGGAGAACACGATATTAGCAATACATCATTTAGATTGGTTGTTCTAGTAAAAGAGAGTAGAAGAGAAAGAGAGAAAGTGAAAATGAAAATTGATAAAACAAAAGCATCATAAAGGGAATAAAGTGGAAAAAATGACCAATCCATCAATAAAGTAGTTCAATTTTGTGAACTGTATGGGTCAGTTTCTAATGAAAATGAATGTGGTCAGCAGCGCATTATACTATATTACACTCCGTGCCAATTTTTTCACTTTGCTTAATGTGAAGATTTAAAGAAACTGTGCAAATTCCTTCAGATCTAACATCAAGTAAAAAAACAGAAAAAGAAGAAGGAAATACAATAGAAAAATATCGCCTCACAAAATATTTCTGTATATATATAGCAGTACAATTGTTTGATGGCATGTAGCACTTTTCTTAAAAACTTTCTTCACATAACTTTTACATCAAAATGGAATTCACAATACATTGCATATGATAGCTAGCGAGTGGTACTCTTGTTCAAAAGTGTTTCATATGTCCATACTTTATACATTACTTTATAAGACTTTCTTATATTGTTATATACCTTCTTGTAAAATGTAGAGCTTCCTTCTTCTTTTTTTCCTTTTCCTTTGCATCTCATGTCTCTCTTACTTTTTTCACTCTCAAGAATCCAAAACCACATTTTAAGTTTTTACGGATGGTACTCTCCTACATATAAAGACATGCGTTTTCTATCAAGAAGAAATGGAGAGCATCTCATCAATGCAATGTTAGGAAAAAAGTGTCGGATGTTAAGAAAGCAATTCCATAGAGGTTTTTTATATCTCATGACCGCCCTTAGACTACTACATGCCATAAATATACTCTTTATATAAAAAAGTCTTCACTATTATGCATATAGTGCTTTTTCTCTACTACTTTCAGCTTTCCGAGCAAACAAAAGTTTCTCTATTGTAGCGAGAGAGAAAGAGACATTGTGAATATTATCATTGAAGGCCTTTCACATGCTTTACATGACTAGCATTATATTACTAGTATATAGTGGACGAGACGCATTTCCATTTCATAAGTAGCATCATTGTTCTCTATTGCCATTTGCCTATATGTTACCCAACCAACTTTTCACAACTCTTCTCATNTTACTAGTATATAGTGGACGAGACGCATTTCCATTTCATAAGTAGCATCATTGTTCTCTATTGCCATTTGCCTATATGTTACCCAACCAACTTTTCACAACTCTTCTCATCTCTCAAGAGAAAGAAGAGACGACTCATGCCAGCCGATCATCAGCTATAAACTCTAAATCCTTTCCAGTTTGACACAAGTTGGGTCTTTAACCTTCACTTTATCGTTTCAGCCTTTTCACATCTACAACAAGTTACGGTGAAGAGTTGAAAGTCCTTTTCAGTTTTCATCTCTTCAGATTTGATGATGAAGAGTTCTCTCTCTATGTTCTCTCATGCTTACAAACTATTTCCATATGTGCATAATATTATACAAAAAAGTTCGTGCTTCTCATATAAATACATTGAGCTATTCATATACTAAAATTAAATTGGTTATTGTCATTGTATGTACAATTGGATGATTGCTAGAAACCTTACCAACATTTTTTTCGTAACCTTACATATATATAGTTCTTATGGAAAATAATCATATTGAAACGGAATTCTCAATGTTCTTGTTAGCATAGTACACAGCGAGTTATACAATTGATATTAACATTCTTATTCTTTATTGGCTTTTCTGATGTAGTATAAGTTGCGTAATATCATCTACTCTATTTCTATGCTTTCTCTTCCTTTCTGAAACATGTGTACATATAAATGTAGTAATACGTCTTGCTAGTCTAGTGATCCCATTACTTTTAGAGAGAGAGAGGAAAAGGAAACCGAAAAGGAGAAGAGCATGTGGCTCATGTAGCAAAAATTGGATGGTAGATGATAGTGGATTCAGAATTGGTGAAAGCTAAAAATATGTGAAAGCTTAAGAGCATCACATGGTTGTTATTACATTGAATGAAGCTTTGTGAGTAGAGAACAGAACTGAGCTCACAGTTGTCTTTCCTCTGCTTGTCTTATTCTATTATCATTTTGCTAAAGGAGCACTTCTGTTCTTCAGTTTTTAGTTATAGCTCTAACATACCTCTCTCTAAGAAAAAAATGCGTCACAACCCACAAAGTCTCAAAATCTCAATGCTTTCTGACAAGTGGAAGAATTGCTAATTGGAATTGAATGAAGGAACTCACGCGTTATCTATCAACGCAAATCGTTTTTGATACCAGATGGATTCTCTTTTTTTTCTTCTTCAGAAAGAACAAGAGAGTACTTAAGTCTACAACACAGCATATAATATAGGAAAATCTTTTTGAATCTTTAAAGTAGCCAAAAGTAAACCATATAATGCTACAAGTCCTCCATCCATACATTCTTTACAGCACCACAAATCTAAGAATAAGTACCTCCACGCTTATTACTATTACTCCTGTGGGATTTTTTCTTTCTCCGGAAATAAACCGTCCTCTAACAAATTCCGTTCTCAATTCTGTATATGGTATAATATGTTACTTTCTCTGTGTACACACAAGTAAAGAAAGTACATAACGAAAAAAGTACCTTATATGTTTTCGAGTATGGTATGCATTATCCAATTCCTTCCTTGTGTTCCAATTCCTGCTCCCTATCAAATTATTACATCTTACATTCTTTACTAGGCTTCTGCTCAGTGTTTCCATTCTCTGTTGCAATCAAAATCTATATAATATGTACGCTGCTCAAGCATTTGTACTACTAAGCATAGGAGATGTCAAGTAGAGTCATTCTCTTATTATATGAATATTCTCTCCAACTTTAAGGCTCATTTCACATGCTTAGCACAAGCTAACTTTTCTTCTTTGAGAAAAGAAGTAAAAAGAGAAGAGAAAGCAACGAATGAAAACTAAAAGCGTATAGACATCAAGAAGAGAAAAGGGCTTTTAACTCTTCTTCTTTTCTGTGTGAACTTTTCTCATGCTAAATAAATCTTCCTCACACACCACACTAGCCAACCAAAACAGCTCCATAAATATATATGCAAAAAAACACACACACTATGAATACTTTTTCTTTTTTGATATCTTTTAACCCGTATCTTTTAGTATAATATACCTACTGTATAGTTGAGAGAAATTCATTCTACAAATGTCTTTCTCTCTGTACTTTTAAGTACTTACGTTTAAAAGGACAGAGGACATACTAAGAAAGTTGACAATGACTGCTATAAATTACAGTTGCAATTAGTCTCTCTAGTTTAACCTGAGTGGCATCTGCTGCTAGCCTGAGAGAAAAGTGTCTTTTTAGAATACTGGTTGGACTTTTGCTACTACACTACTTTAAATTAAACACTAAATTAAATTTTTCCTTCTAGCGTATACTATCTAACTTCTTATGCTCATACAAGATACACAATTTAATCTAGTTGTGTATCTTTTTAAATTGTTCTTGTTTCAACTCATGAACCAAAAAGTCTAAAGAGGGAAAAGTGTGTCGTAAAAAAAGATAAAGATGATAGATAAATGCGCTCTTTATTTGCTAACTTGTCATTACAATACAATACACTTTTTAGCCCAAGTAGTTTTTCAAGTATCTTTCTCTATATATACGAAGAAAAAAATGTACAAAAAAGAAGAGAAAAAAGTTTTCTAGTTTCTAAATGTCCTCTTCTTCTTAAATCTAGTGAATTGACAAAGACTGAAAAATCTTTCGAGGCCAAGAAGTACACAGAGACACAGAGAGAGAAAGAGAGAGAGAAAAAAAAAGTAAAAGAGAAAGTTTGTAAGTAAATAGTGGCCTATAGTATATAGAATTGCCTTGAAACGCTTCCATCGTATGTGGTGATCTTAGTTACATCACATGTGCTCACACATAAATGTAGCACAGTTACACTAAAGTCCTTTAGCGCTACATAGTACTACATAGTAATGTAATTCCATCAGCTCAGCCACTCAACTCAAAGTGTCTACCATGAGTATTATAGTAGAGAAGTATCATCTCCTCATCTCTCTACTATATATACTACTGGTATAGTAATAGTGGTCAGTTTTTCAGAATCTTCGTCATGGTGGTTCCACTTTTTACTTTTTTTTACTTTGAGGTTTTTAACGCGCAAAGAAATCCACTCTCTTTCCAACTTGTGTGTCCTCTACTTTTACTCTTTGGTGAATAGTGTAATTTACTCTGAAAGTTTTTTTTCTTTTCGACCTTCTGTAATAATACTCTCCGCTACACTATATATATATATATACAATATGGTATATATATAGCTCTCTAAGAAAAGTAAAAAAATCTCACGAAGCGTTAGACTTATTTATATACATAGTTAAGTGACTTAAGTTTTTGGCCTTCGTGTGCTATTTTGTGTAGATTTAGATTCTCCCTCCTCTTCTTGTATATATATGTTGCTTATGCATTTCCTTCTTCTTGACTTGAGCTACTCACTCTTTGAGTTCGATAAATGTTAAGAAAGAAGAAAAAGAAGTTAAAGTCTTCAGTTAGCTCTTAGAAGTATTAGTATTATATCCAAACAGTTTCTTGTTCAACGTATCTAATTTAATGTTATGTGAGCCCATAGGAGACTTGAGAGCTATTGAGTTAGTTAGTTAACTTGAGTCTCTCTCTTAGGCAGAGTATACATATATACATAGTGTGGCGACATAGTAGAGAAAAGTATAAGGGCTAAAGCTTTTCTGCATAGATCTTTGATGCTGTATGAAACATAAGTGCCTCATAAAGTGTTATATCGTTACAACAAAACACATAACTGTGTACTAGATTCTTCCTTCTTAAGTCTCTACTATAGTGTATAGGTATTTACTGCATCTACTTACAAAGTTGAGTCTGCTAACAATAACAACACAACAGAATAGAAAAGCAAGATTGCTAAGCTATTTCAAGTTTCCAACAACTCGTTGGTCTTGTTGGTGAAGAGCGAAGGAAAGAAAAGCTTCTTTAGACTTTTCTCCTCTCTCTCTATATGTGTGAAAGGGAAAAAGCAAAGTCAACGTGAAATGCAAAGAGAGTTTGTTTCTTGACATTCAAGCATCGTACGAAGAGACGACAAAGACTTGTGACTTTGTCTTTGGCTTTCTCTCTTAATATTGTTCTATGAAAGCATTTTCTTATACACGGTATTTTCTAAAACGAGAGAGAGAAAAAACGTTTACTTTACTCGTACACTGCTCATATATGCAATGTATGGAAATGCAATGTAAATGAAAGGAAAGAGAACTCATGTCGATGTAACAGAGTTTTTATAGATATAAGAAAGTATACATATAATAATAAGCCAAGGCGAATAGACAGAGAGTCGACAATCCAAAATCTACATATGAAGAAGAGAGAAAAGTTGTTGCCGACTACGTGAAAAGACTAAAGAGTTTTTCTTCTTTTTTGCTAACTGCATTGCACCAACTCAAAAACAAAAATGGATAGTTCATTGACAGACACGTTTTAGTATATATCCTATATAGGTAAAGGTAAAAATATTTTTCTTTTGCTTACATATGGAAAGAAATAAAACACAGGCAAGATTAGATTAGATCAGTTTGACGAATAGAGAAAAAGGAACAAAAATGACTACGACATATATAGTATATTGTACAATGATGTGAACTTTCCTTTCAGATAATACTACTTGACTTTTTCTTCTCTAAAATTTTTTCTCAAACTCTTTTCAAGATACGCCATTCCTTTTATTTTTATAATGACATAATCGTAAAGTGAGTCAAAAGCTAACATCTCACATACACAAGTCAAGTCAACTTTTTACTAAGAGAGAGAAAAAAATAACTGCTTCTTCTTCTTCTTAAGTTTCTACAGTCACAATGAAGGTGAAGTGAAAGTGAGCTCAAGAGAGTGAATCAAAATACAGTAAAAAGTAAAAAAAGAAGAATATATACTTAATATAACATTGCATTCCTTCTTTCTCCACTATAATAATAGTATTTTCAGTGTCATTTCCATTATTCCAAAGCTATATTGCTTGCTACACAAATGCTTATGTAATATAAGTAAACCTTTCCTACTCACTCATTGTCTTTCTCAAGGGGATACTTGGCTTTATACAAACTTTCCTCTCTCTCTTCTTTTGACTCTTGTCCATTCTTATATGAAGAAACTTTTGTACTCACTCTTCTCTGCTTACTTCAACAATTAAGACAAGGAAGACAATAGTACAAAAACTTATCTTTCAGTATTCCAAAGTGTGCAAATGTAAAAGTGATAGTATAAAATCTACATAATCGTAAAAGAAGTACAATTACGAGTTTACATGAAGAGCAAACCAAAAGAGTCTCTAAGATGTCATGTCGGCTTCTTTTGTCATATAAAAAAGAGTAGTGTCGTGGTTTGTTCCTTGGACCTTATAATGTAATGTAATGTCGAGTATTACGTCATAGAAAGTCACAAAGGACGACGTGTGGTATATACTAGTTAGTATGTGTGTGTTTGTGACTAACGAGATAGAAATGTCACACAAGACATCTTTTTATGTATACCGCATATAGTATATAGTTCTTTGAACTTTTGCTTTGATACGTAAAATGAGACTAACAAAAAGCATTTTGCTTAGTGTCTATAAGTCTAGACTTTATATATAACAAACAAGGTAAGAGAGAAGATGCCACACAAAATGAAATCTTATTCAAGTATGTGTGAATGAAAGTGTTAGTAGATAGAAAGAAGGAGAAAAACTTTAGTTGGACAGTGTATGTTTATCTACATTTGTACAGAAGAGAGAGAGAGAGAGAGAAAGTCAAACTGATGGCTAATTATGTCTTGAGACGCTCTAATGTGTCATTCACGTCTTTTACCTAGAAAGCTCCAACTTGGAGGAAGAAACTGACATGACACCAAGGTTATAGTAAAAATAATCGGTTATGGTTACGGTTCGGTTAAGGCTTAATCGGTTCGGTTATGGTTCGGTTACAAGGGTATCGGTTAGTTAACCGGTTAACCGTTTTCCCAACACTAGTCGTTAGCCATTACATGTTACTTAATAAGAAACGGAGAGAGCTATTACATACAGTGAACTAAGTCTATTGTGCAAAGTCTTCAGTGCATTTTTATATGTATAGTATGAAAACAAATTTGTTTCACTATAAGCAGACTCTACTTATAAGGGTTTCTGTTTCTATCCAGTGATAAAAAAATTTGTTCTACCAATATAAACAGAGTCGACTGTATACTGTATACCTTCTTTTCTAAGTAAGTAAGACGTGACCAACTACACTATGCACAAGCTTTAGTCTTTTTACTCACCACAGTTTTCTGTAGTTTATTACGCTTAGGAAAAGCTACAACGATTTCTAAGAAACAGGAAAAATACTGAGATGTTCTCTAGTAAGAGAGTTGAGCAACACAATACAATGAAATGACTTTGAGACAGGAAGGAAGAATGGCGAATGACTTTAGTGTGGCAACTCTTTTACCCATATGATAGAGAAGAAAGTATAAGGGGAGAAAGAAAGTGAAGCTTAATACCTTAAAAAGACCATAATAATGCTACACTCACTCTTCTTGCTGGACTTTTTCTCTCTACTTTACTAAAAGAAGAATATACAACTGAAAGCTATGTATCCCATCGACGTATGTTCACTGGCCATTTATGTCAGTTGGCTAAGAAAAGAAGGCATTTTGCACGTTTCAGACATTTATTCAATGTATATAGTGCTACTACTAGTGATCTTACAAGTAGAGAGAAAGAAGAAAGTTTAGTAGATTTTATACAATGTATTTTTGTATTTAGATAATATATTTGTGGCTTGTAGATTACATACACAGACGGCAGAGACAGATGCGATACATATATACTTTCTATACTCTCTTGAATCTTTTGATTCTTTTTCTTGTAGAGCCTTAAGTGCACATTATGTAACGCGTGACATGATATCTTTATGTGTGACTACATATTATACGACGACATTACATGATGGCTTCATAATAATACTAACCAAAATGGAAAAAAAGAATTTTTGTTACGTGAAACGTGAAAGTGAATTGGTCATTATACTCCATACACAACATGTCGTCGCGGCTCTAAAAGTAAAATAAAATAGAGATAAGCATTTAGTATATAACATATATAAGTAATTCCATTGGATTGCATTCTAAATGCTTCATTGCAAAATTCATCTCTATACCCTTTTTAATACGCAGTTATATTTAAATTCCTCATTTTACATCCGTTTCGCTTCTATAGTACGTAAGCTCTGGCAACATTAAACTTATATTAGCTCTCTTCTTAAACTTCAGCCGGAAAGGAGCAAAAGAGATTTCTTAAAATCAAGTCAATGAGCCTCATATTACATATATACAACAAAGCCTACTACTATTGTTATAGCTGTGCTTGTCACGTAATACCTATAAGCCTTTCTAATGTTGCAAACTCAAGACAAGAAAGAGAAAGGATTCTGTAAACTTAATTAATTCCCTAGTAAAAACATTTGCATTTCAAAGGTTATATAGAAGTATGAAAAGGCTTTACGTATTTAGAGATGTTGTATGTTTGTAATGCAGGTATTAAGAACAACTGACTACAGAAGAGAAGAGAAAGCAAAATCCAATGTGTAATTTGTATCTTAAGAAAGCAAAAGCAAACAACTCTCTCTCTCTTCCTCTCACTCACTCACATAACACTTGATTAGCCTGTAGCTACAATTTTGATGATAGAAATATATGTAGAAATAACAAGGGATAAATAAAACAGGAGAAAGATCAAGTGAAAGTTAAGTCATCATTCAAGATTGAGAGCATAGAGAAAGAAACCTTGTTATAACTTATATGAATAATACAAGTTTATATAGTTGATGAAGGATTTTGTTGATGTATGAACAACAGAGAGAAAGCAAAGTACTTTTACTGAGAGGCAAATTAGTTAATAAGTCATCACACTACTTATTGATTTTTTGATATATAATACTACATGAGATCAATCATGAAACTAATTACATATTAAAAGACTTTTCACTTTGATATTTTCATTACGACATAGTACGCAAGATATACTCTCAAGAGGGATTAATATACAATTATCACGTCACTTATGAGTTTATTATGTTATTAGGAGTAGTTGAATAGAGAAGATACTTGAAAATATTGCATTAGCCATTTGGAGTATCTGATCAAAATGTGAGAGTAAAAGCTAAAAGACAGTGACAGTGGTTAGATCAAGCGTTAAATTCATTGGAGAGTGGTAGAATACTTTTATTGTGCATAAAGTGCAAAAGCTATATATATATATATATTGTAGTAGTCGTATAAAATCGTAAAACATCAAGATGGCTTTGGGATTTTAGTTCTCTAAAAGTCTTTTACTACAACGGAACTCTACCATTTTAAAGCTATAAGCTCTTCTGAAGTGAAGTCGTTTCGTAATGCTTCTTTGAAGTGGTTCAATTTTGCATTTCACATTAATCTACACAACAGAAACATTGAACATCTATCTGCTCTCTCTTCTACTACTCTGCTGCTCTGTAGCAAAATGATAAATTTATGTAATTGACACGAGACTAGTATGAATGAGATAGATTCTCTCCTCAGCAATTCCACTTTTGTATTGATATAGTAATACAAAATCAAAATCTCTCTCTAGTACTTGTATATATAGAACACTACTCTAAAAGTAGATGGGTAAATGGGATTTAGGATTCATAGAAATGTAATAAGAACTCAAATAGTAGCAAAATATGTATAGCTTGTAGTTGTGGGAAATGAAAATGAGCGATGCGATGAAATCCAATCTCTCGAGACTATATTGCTACACGGAAGAGCAACTCAAGTGAGACCAATAGTCCATAAATCATAATCAGAAGCAGATTTCTCTCTCTCTCTGTTCATTCACCAAATGACTTCAAGTGCTGCTGCCCTTTTATGCCAAAACTCTTTTACACAAAATACTTTAGTCAGCTCATCTCATTTCATCCATATAGCATATATAATAATATGTATAGATAGATACCTTTCTAATAAATATGAGCACATTTACATTTAAACGAAAGGATATTCTTCTTTTTACAAGTTGTATGTATATGAAATGATTTCAAGTTAGAAAAATCTCAGTTGTCACATAGCATAATAACATCCTGTTGTAGAGAGTGGTATGAGGAACTAGAAACTTTCTCTTTTCTCAAAAAGTCAAAAGAAACAGAGTAATAAAGAAAGTTGCTCATAAAAGCGTGAATGAAGAATTTTTTCTAGAGAGCAACACCACATTTTTATTATCTTCTCTCTCAAAATGATTTGTAGACTTGTTATATTATGCAAGCAAAATTCACATCCGCTATTCTCTCTTTCTCTCTCATAACCTCTCTCTCAAAAAAGATTTTTATTGCAACTTTCTTTTCTCACAGGCAATTACGTTATATACTAATGGCTCAACTCTTATTGTATATATATATAAGTCATTGTAACATTCCTAAGAACATTATTGTCTTGAATGTTTATTGAGGTCTCTTATAGCATTTCTAATGTTGTGTAAAAAAGAAGAAATTTTCAAGCCAATAAGATGACAAAAAAACCATTTTGACTAACCACAAAAGAACTAACTCAAAACAATTTCAATAAGACAGAGCGACATATTTGGAATTTTGGAAAGACTCAATATGCCGAAAAGACTAGAAGGCATTTTGTAATATATTAGAAAATCTTTCTTATTTGCTTCTAGCATATCTTTGAGAATAAGCGACTTTTGTACTTATTGTAAAAGAGCAATTATGACGAATGGAGTGTAATGTCCTGTTTTCTCGTCTCAAGGGACAAGATAGTGAGTGAGTGAGAGAGAAAGATTCTTTTGATGCTGCTAGCATTGCTAATAATATCTGATGACGACAATAGCAATTATAAAGTGAATTGAATACAGAGTAGTACCTTATCATCTCTTCTGAATGGAATGTTCTTCTCTCTAAAATATTATTCTTGTCAACGTTCTCTCTCGTCCAACATTACAAATCTACATGATTCGCATATTATTTCAAAATTCTAATCTTTAGCTTAGCTACATTATAGTATGACAATTGCCCTGGTTTGAGAACTTTGATAAAACATTCCTACTAACTGCAACTTTAGAGTTTGTAGTGGAAGGAAGAAATGAAGAATTGACATTGTCATACAATACCCTTCGGCTTGTACAAAATATACAAAATGTTAGTATACTGAGTGAGTTGTACTATGTAAAGTGGTTTTTATAAGAAACGACTTTCCCTCTGGTTTGAAATTTGATTAAGATGTTCAACACTATAAGTTCTTGTATAGACGTTCTTCTTCAAGATAAGATTTCTTCTTCTTTAGAATCTTCAGATGTTTCCTAATATGACCCAAGGGAAAGTAGAAATAAAACATAGAAAGACGATGACTACTACTTTATACAAGAGACAATATATGCATAGAAGAGAAAGATATTTGCTTATAAATTCGCTTACTTACATTTTACTCTTCTTGCATTCCTTTAAATCCAACGTTACATATCTAAATTCTACCTAATAACTGTACTTCTATAGTACTATGTAGATTTGAGCGAGATGAGAGAAGAGAAAAGAGAATGAAATTTCTCATCTCTCTTTCTCTCTTCTTGTGTGTCTTTACTGAAATAATACATTCAACTTGGCCTCCAGTTACTAGCATACCATTTATATATTGTAGTGTACATACCTTCCAGATTACTAGACTATATATAGACTTGAGTTTGAGTATATTTTGTACATTGTGCAATAGACATTCAAAATTCCTTTATCAAAAGACAAAGTTGCTACAAAAGAGAGAGAGAGAGACTACTACTATTCTGAAGAGATGAGAGAGAGAGTGAGCCAAAGTTTTCTTCCAAGAAAATATATAATAATAAGGTAACAAGAATATATATAGTACATGAATATGCACAAACGGCTAGCAATAATGCAACTGTACTTTAGTTTGCTTTGCTATACTACTGTATTATATAATGATAGGAAACTTTATTTCATTCTGATAGTGTGAAATATAAGTTGAATTGTCTTTTGCAACTAAAGAATGGCAAAGACAATTTCTTTGCATGCTTTGTTATCATTATATCAACCGTAAACTTCCACCGCTACTTGAGTTTCTCTGTAAAGTCTCTGCATGCTACGGTTTCAAACTAATTATTTACATGTCGTCAAATTATTATAAGAAAAGACTCACTGACTGAGATTTTCAAGTTATTCTCTTCTCTTTCTTGCCATGTTGTATCATTTTTTTGCTTCTCATACTTTATTATAGTAGTCGAGACCTTCTTTTCAAAAGAAAACAGAGCTTTACATGGTTTTTTGACAATTTATGTGAGTTCATTTAGTAGTTGGAAAATTTATTACCTTGTCTCTCTCTCTCTCTGTGAAATTTTTTTTCTCTCTCAAAAACTTAGAGACGACACTTTCTTTTGCCTATCTGACACAATGTTGTCTCTCTTCTACATATCTTTCTCTCTGCTGTTATAATGTCTCAACTCAAATAATGATGTCGTATTCAATCTGGCTTTATTCCAGCGTAACAAAAGCCAGGCTAGGACTTTTTTCATAAGGAAATAAAATGCAATACTAAAAACTATAAAATTCAACTTATCCTTGTGGCATTGGGGGCAAAGCAAAAAGAAAGTACTCTGTGTAAAAAAGTATATTGTGTGATTCTCATTTCCTCAATGTCTTTTTTTGTTACACTTGTATATTAATGAGGTTAGAATGAGTCCGTCTTTTTTTAGTCTTTCAATTCAAACTTTCAATTCCATCAATAGATTTTCATGGGGTAAGAAACGTGTCTAGAAAATTGGTTTTGTGGTGACTTTTCTCTTTCTGTCTCTGTTGTGATTTTGTCTTGTCTCTTTTTTCTTTGAGTAATATATTACAGAACAGAGTCTCTCAACAGTTTGGTGAGAATAAAGAACAAGACTTTTATTGCTTTTCTGCCATAGTGTGACAGAAATGAACAGAGAGAGAGGATTTTCTTCTTATACTACATACAATAAGGTTCATTTTAAAACTGGCTACAAATGGATTTTTATAGCATCTATATCCCAACACAGCAGGAGACATAGTGTGCAATTTTCTGAAGGAATAGAAATAATGGAACAATTGCCCTACATTATTATATCTATGTATGCTAAGAATAAGAAGTGACAACAACGAAAAAAAAACATTTCTTTTATTTAATTCATTTGTTCTTTGGAAAATTTGGTGGCCCTTAAAAGGGCCGTTGGTTGGTTGTTGTTTTTTTTTGGTTTTGTTGATGATCATCATTAATTTCCAGTTGTAATCACTTGTTGGCTTGAAACTTTGCAACAGCTTTAGTTCCTTCAGAAATAGCATGTTTGGCCAATTCTCCAGGAAGAAGAAGACGAACAGCAGTTTGAATTTCATGAGCACTAATTGTTGAGCGATGATTATAATGAGCTAGACGAGATGCTTCAGAACAAAGACGCTCAAAGAGATCACCAACAAAGCTATTCATGATGGACATTGATTTTTGACTAATTCTACAATCAGGATGACATTGACGAAGAACACGATACAAATATGTAGCATAGCCTTTGGAACTTGATTTTTTTCCTGATTTCCTTCCACGTTTCTTCATTACGCCAGGAGTAGAGCCTTTAGCCATTGTTTTCTTTCTTTTACCACCACCACCAGATTTCTTCACACCACGGCGTTGTTGAGGAGGAGGTTGAGAAATTGTTGTAGAAGACGATGCCACGGAATTAATTGTTGATAAAGTATCCTGAGTTGTAGACTCTTGACTTTGACTTGCACGTCCTTTAGCCATCTTGAATGATGATGATAGGAGGAAGAATAATTTTTTTATTGTTGTTGAACAAGAGAGATGTTGTTGATGCAACAGTAAGACGAAGAATGAGACTTAATTTGTGTTGCCGCTGCTATTTATGAGTACATTGACCCTTCTGAGAACAAAAGAAATGTGACGCTTTGTGTTGTGCTCATGCGCACAACATTTTTCTTTGTTTACAATTCCGCCATACTATTGGAAAAGAGAGACAAAGAGAAAATCAAAGATGACACAAGCTTGGAATACTAATAAGAATTGTACGTGATTTCTTTTATGACATTGTGGCTTATAAAATGAGCTTATTTTTGTATGTATTTTACTTTCAAGGAAGGATCATGTTGTAAATAAAAAAAGATTTTGACATAAACTCATAACAAACAGCAGAGACAACAAGATTTCGTCACATTGCTCGACATTACAAAATGAAAAATATGAAATCAATAATAAATAATGATGGTGGGTCTTTTTGTTTCAGTGAGTTATTGTATTGAGCTTGTGACATTTCACTATTCAGAGATTTAGAGAGATAGTTTAGCCATAAATCTGTATCTTCTTGATGCGTGTAACATTTCCCAACACTATGCACTAGAAATATAAGGTCTTGTCCACTCTTCTAGTTCGACACATAGGTCTTTATTCCAAGTAATAATTTATGGTGATTTTCATACAGTATGAAAAGCAGACAGACAGTTTTCTGTCTGCTCACAAAGGTTTGTTACTTGAATGAAGAAGGTTTTAATTTCATACTGTCACACTACTGTAGGCATTACTATGAAAAATGAAGTTTTGTGGACGAAAAAGAGTTTGAGTAACATCAAATCAAATACAGAATAATAATGCAATGTGGAATTATCCCATAGAGTAAGATTTTAGTTTTTCAACATCATTTTTATGAGACAATATAAAATAAGTCTACTGTATAGTTTATTGTGAAATGTCTATTTGATAAAAGTTTTTATGAGAGTATGTTTTGGTGACCTACTCGTTGCATTGTAGTAGTAGATACAGACTTTGCCAACATTATGCAAGAAATTGCTCTGCATTTTGTATTAAAGTCATGATCTCTGGAAAAAAAGTCATATAAAATTGTTGTTGCTGACTGGAAAGTTTATTCGTTTAATTTTCTTTCTACTACAAAATAAAATTGACTCTATAACTCTGAAAGCTGAAAAAAAGTTGTTACTGTAAAATAATACTGCTTAGTTGTTTACATAAAATTATTATCCGTTATTTCCACTATACGGAACAATTTGCCTTTCATTTTTTTCTTTGCATTGATGATGACATCATTAGAAATTTCATTGCAACTACTTAGAGTGAGGTAATCCAAATTCATGTCAATAATACTGATGAATGAACTTTCTGAAATCTGTAGGAAAACGAGAATTACTAAATGTCTAATTATGTCGAAAGTCTTAATGATACATCTTACCACAGGTACATTGAGCGTCAATTCTTTCAAATTCTTACAAAATAATACTCCATTACGAATTCCAAAATCTGTTACATTTGGTGACTCGAGGACAAATGTTTCCAAATCTATGAAATAATAAATAAATATGAAGTGAATAAAGATTATGATAAATAAGTATATAAAATCTCTAGACTTACATTTCAAATTCATAATATTGTTAAACTCATAAAGATTTGTTAGACTCTTTACAACACCATTGTTAACAATATCTTCAACTTCATCTGAAATGCCCAACAAACCAGAGTCACTGACATGTGAATTTAAGACACTTAATGATTGTAAATTTGGAAATTGTTCAAGTATAGTACGTAAATTGAAATCAGTTAGAAAAGATATTTTAATTGTAGTTAAATACGGAAATAATGTTGAAAGAATTTTCAATATCTTGTCGAGTATAAAATACTGAAGTCATCTCCAATTTCTTTAAGCTTGCAAGACTTTCAAGTGAAGGATTAAGAAATGATGCAAATAAATTAAATTCAATAAATTGAAAAATATAATAAATGATTTCATGTCTTCTCTTCTTTCTCAACTTTGTTTCAAATCCATGAAATGAAAGAGTTGATAATTTATCCAGTCTTTGTAATATTGATGGAGAGCATCTTGTACAATTTTGATATGTTAATTTAAGTGTTCTTAATTGACTAAGACTTTCTAGTAAAGCATCAACTTGTAATGCTGAAACAAATGGATTAATTATTAAATGAAGTGTTTGTAATGGAAATCTTGCATTTTTCAATAGCTCTATATCAGCATTTCTCAAATCTAATTGAATATTTAGTGAGTTCAAATTTTGTAAATATTGTCCTCCTCTATTGTGACAATCTAAAACACTTGCAAATAAAATATTAGAAAAAATTGTAAATCTAGATGATCTTTGTTGTTGTTTCAATTCTGGTGTTGATAAAAATAGTTTTTTCGTTGTTGAAATACTTGTTAGACTTGATGATGATTTAAAGACTTCATTAATTAGTTGAATATAATTAGGTACATTTTGTAAATTTGCTTCATTATCTAAATCAATTACTAAATTTTTTAGTTTGGTTAATTGAGAATCAATTGATTTGTTGTTGTTGTCTCCAGCAGCTTCCTCTTGTTGGAGTAGTTCAAATTTTTCACATAAAATTAGCTCATGTAATGAAGGTAATTTGAGCAACAACTCTTTTAATTGATTAGTTCCAATTAGACAACTGACTTCTAGAAATCGTATTTTTGTTCCATAATTATTGATGAATGTTTCAAGACTTGAAGGAAATCTTGTTGTTGTAAATGGAAATGATTTTACAATCAAATGATTTGTACTACGTGATGACATTAATACTATTCCATCATCAAATGTCCATGGAGTCTTTTTTAGATTTAATTTAATGGTTGATTCAATTTCCCAATGTTTACATACCAATCTGCATCTTTTTAGATCAAAATGAGATATATGGTTGAATATTTGTTGTATTACCTAAAGTAGTAGTAGAGAGAGAAAATGGAATCATTTATGATGACAGATTTTTATAATATGTATATAGTTATACCAAAGAGATAAGTAATGGATTTGTCTTTTCTCTAGTATCCATTTTGAGATATAAATGATAAAGAATTTTTTATCCAGAAAAAATTAATGTCCAGTAACAACTTTAAAATTCCCTCTCAATTCGTTTCTGCTGGAGAAAATCTATTATGCAATGAATAAAGAAAAACGCTATGATTTTGTAGAAACAATTTATTTATTAATTATTTACGTAAGTAAAAATCATAAATTCTATTCATCAGCACATCTGAACATAAAGAGAATTGTCCGCTGTTAATAATAAGATCTTTTCCCTCTATTTCATCCCGCTTCACTTCTGCTCAACCAAACCTTCAATCTACTCACCCTCTACCTATAAATATCAAGCTCTACAACACAAAAACTTATCATTTGCTGTTTGACTCAAGTCAATTCAACAATTCTCTCTCTTGTTCTACAAAAGAAATCTCAAATTCTCAAAAGAAAATGTCTGGACGTGGTAAAGGAGGAAAAGTTAAAGGAAAGGCAAAGTCTCGCTCAAGTCGTGCTGGACTTCAATTTCCAGTAGGAAGAATCCATCGTCTTCGTAAAGGAAATTATGCTGAGCGTGTTGGTGCTGGAGCTCCAGTTTATTTAGCAGCAGTTATGGAATATTTGGCTG